>JAWPHD010006284.1:0-147317 GCA_037043455.1 Cyrtodaria siliqua | reverse complement strand
ATTGCATCAGGAAATGAAGAACATTATTGCATTAGGAAATGAAGAACATTATTGCATTAGGAAATGAAGAACATTATTGCATTATGCATTTTCAAACTCTGTTTACTTTCAATGTAACTGGAAACGTCAATATTCGCCCATATCCGACGTGTTGTGAAGTCATATTGGGTGTTAAATGTTTAACTTCTTTTGCATACTCGTTTGGGATTGTGCAAAGTACTGTTTCATGTACACTTCATATATTATGTCACAGCAAGAATGTCACATGATAAAAACGCAGTATGTTGATTTCATTGTGGAAAACTTCCACGATGTTATGAACATATTTATGTTTGTTTCAAATAAAAGGAATGGAAAAGGGGAAATGTACAAACGCTGTTTAAACTTGTTAATGAGTCGAATTAAAATAAACTAAGGCCGTAATAAATTGATTGCTAGATTCTCATCCCTGCCCGCCCCTTTATTTTTTATGCCACCCTGGTTATATTTATTTCTTCCAAAACAAAATTAAAAAAAATATTTAAACAACAACAAAAAAAAACATTAACAAAAAAATTAAGAAAAATTGCTGAAAGATGAAATACTATTAAAAATATGTTTTCAATGTTGGAATTGAATTGAATTGAATGTTGTTTAACGCCTCATCAACACAGTACAGGTTATATAGAGCCGCCCCAGAGAGAGGGGAAGGATACATAGGAATCCGGGGACCTGCCCTACTCTTATTATCGAATAGATTCCTATGGTTCTTTAACGTGTTTGGAGGATAGACCGATACACGGGACCGCCCGGTTTACGTCCCCATCCGACGGACGAGGCTAAGGAAAAGTGTCTTCAGTAGTATGTTTTACTATTTTTGCCTTGTGCAGAGGCCATTTTCCATTTGTCGTATAAAATAAAAAATAAAATTTTACCCCCCGCCCCAATTTGCAATAAATTTGGATGAGATACTAGCAATTTATTATGGCCTATCATAATGTTTTATTGGTCAGATTCCATACAGTCTTCATGCAAAATATTTTGAGCTACTAGCCCGTCAGGCATGACTTGCAAAAATTTACTAGCCCGAACACATTTCTACTGACCCGATTTTTTAAAGTGTAATTTGAGTGTTAGTTTTAGACAAATATGTATATTGTCACAGAAAGTTATATTCTCTATAGAATAATATCACAAATAATTAAATAAAATAAAGAACTTGATTGTTTTGACACTTTATTCTCAGTCATTGGGTCTGAAAATTGCGGGTTGTGTTTATTTCATAAGTGTTGACTCACTAACGTCTGCATTACTTTTTTATGCCGGGTTTCGCTCCTTCGCAAATGTAGAAAGCTCATCGTCAGTTCATTATCAGTTGGGTTTACATCACGGTATTGATTCATACTAAATATTACTCCTTTGTCCCCAACCTCGTTCGAAAACAACAAATAAAATTGAAAAGAAGTCTGTTCTGAAACTGAGCCATGTATGAACAAAACAAATAGACTTTTAAATTTATAGTTCATACACAAAGTCGTTAATTTTTAGGTCGGATTTTGTTCTAATTCATTTTGGCATTACAGTTTCGTCTAATTTTTAACATGCCCATTAAAAAGCTTGCAAAATTTACATGCTTGACTTGATTTTTACTGACCGCGGGCTTCGGGCTAAGGCTAATTTCAAAGACTGTCGGTATAATATAACAAATAATATGTGGTGCAAAGCTTCGGTCCATATAACATTCTAGGTCTGACTGCCCAGTCCATAAACTTGTATATGGACCGAAACACCATACAGTATTTGTTAAATGTACCATGAACTAGTGTAGCGGAATGGATCTTACATTAGCGCCGATATCCTCTTTAAGTTCTGGTCTGAGCATCAGGAACATTTCATCCTCCATGTAGGTCCATGTCTGGGGGTCCGAGGGCTGCTCCAGGTAACTGATGAACGTCTTGATGTCTCGGATATGGGCTACACCCTCCATTAATGTACCCTGTAGATGGAATACAAGTAATGTACCCTGCATATGGAATACAAGGATTATTGTAACCTGTAGATGAAATACAAGGATAAATGTACCCTGCAGATGGAATACAAGGATAAATGTACCCCGTAGATGGAATACAAGTAATGTACCCTGTAGATGGAATACTAGGATAAATGTACCCTGCAAGGATTAATGTACCCTGTAGATGGAATACTAGGATAAATGTACCCTGTAGATGGAATACAAGTAATGTACCCTGTAGATGGAATACTAGGATAAATGTACCCTGTAGATGGAATACAAGTAATGTACCCTGTAGATGGAATACTAGGATAAATGTACCCTGTAGATGGAATACAAGGATAAATGCACTCTGCAGATGGAATACAGGGATAAATGTACCCTGTAGATGGAATACTAGGATCAATGTACCCTGCAGATGAAATACAAGGATAAATTCACCCTGCATATGGAATACAAGGATCAATGTACCCTGCAGATGGAATACAAGCTTCAATGTACCCTGCAGATGGAATCCAAGGATCAATGTACCCTGCAGATGGAATCCAAGGATCAATGTACCCTGCATATGGAATACAATGATCAATGTACCCTGCAGATGGAATACAAGCTTCAATGTACCCTGCAGATGGAATACAAGCTTCAATGTACCCTGCAGAGGGAATGCAAGGATTAATGTACCCTGCATATGGAATACAAGGATCAATGTACCCTGCAGATGGAATACAAGGATTAATGTACCCTGCAGATGGTATACAAGGATCAATGTACCCTGCAGATGGAATACAAGGATTAATGTACCCTGCAGATGGAATCCAAGGATCAATGTACCCTGCAGATGGAATGCAAGGATCAATGTATGCTGCAGATGGAATACAAGGATCAATGTACCCTGCAGATGGAATACAAGGATCAATGTACCCTGCAGATGGAATACAAGTATTAATGTACCCTGCAGATGGAATCCAAGGATCAATGTACCCTGCAGATGGAATGCAAGGATCAATGTATGCTGCAGATGGAATACAAGGATCAATGTACCCTGTAGTGGGAATGCAAGGATCAATGTACCCTGCAGTGGGAATGCAAGGATCAATGTATGCTGCAGATGGAATACAAGGATTAATGTACCCTGCAGATGGAATACAAGGATCAATGTACCCTGCAGTTGGAATGCAAGGATCAATGTATGCTGCAGATGGAATACAAGGATTAATGTACCCTGCAGATGGAATGTAAGGATCAATGTACCCTGCAGTGGGAATAAAAGGATCAATGTACCCTGCAGATGGAATACAAGGATTAATGTACCCTGCAGATGGAATGTAAGGATCAATGTACCCTGCAGTGGGAATGCAAGGATCAATGTACCCTGCAATTGGAATACAATGATCAATGTACCCTGCAGTGGGAATGCAAGGATCAATGTACCCTGCAGATGGAATACAAGGATTAATGTACCCTGCAGTGGGAATACAAGGATCAATGTAGCCTGCAGATGGAATACAAGGATCAATGTACCCTGCAGATGGAATACAAGGACTAATGTACCCTGCAGATGGAATGTAAGGATCAATGTACCCTGAAGATGGAATACAAGGATCAATGTACCCTGCAGATGGAATACAAGGATCAATGTACCCTGCAGATGGAATACAAGCTTCAATGTACCCTGCAGATGGAATACAAGAAGTAATGTACCCTGTATATGGAATACAAGGATCAATGTACCCTGCAGATGGAATACAATGATTAATGTACCGTGTAGATGGAATACAAGTATCAATGTACCCTGTAGATGGAACACAATGATCAATGTACCCCTGCAGATGGAATACAAGGATCAATGTACCCTGCAGATGGAATACACGGATCAATGTACCTTGCAGATGAAATACAAGCTTCAATTTACCCTGCAGATGGAATACAAGGAGTAATGTACCCGGTACATGGAACACAATGATCAATGTACCCTGCAGATGGAATACAAGGATCAATGTACCCTGCAGATAGAATACAAGCTTCAATGTACCCTGCAGATGGAATACAAGGATCAATGTTCCCTGCAGATGGAATACAAGGATCAATGTACCCTGCAAATGGAATACAAGAAGTTATGTACCCGGTACATGGAACACAATGATCAATGTACCCTGCAGATGGAATACAAGGATCAATGTACCCTGCAGATGGAATACAAGCTTCAATGTACCCTGCAGATGGAATACAAGAAGTAATATACCCTGCATATGGAATACAAGGATCAATGTACCCTGCAGATGGAATACAATGATTAGTGTACCCTGTAGATGGTATACAATGATTAATGTACCGTGTAGATGGAACACAAGGATCGATGTACCCTGCAGATGGAATACAAGTATCAATGTACCCTGTAGATGGAACACAATGATCAATGTACCCTGCAGATGGAATACAAGGATCAATGTACCCTGCAGATGGAATACACGGATCAATGTACCTTGCAGATGAAATACAAGCTTCAATTTACCCTGCAGATGGAATACAAGGAGTAATGTACCCGGTACATGGAACACAATGATCAATGTACCCTGCAGATGGAATACAAGGATCAATGTACACTGCAGATGGAATACAAGCTTCAATGTACCCTGCAGATGGAATACAAGCTTCAATGTACCCTGCAGATAGAATACAATGATTAGTGTACCCTGTAGATGGTATACAATGATTAATGTACCCTGCAGATGGAATACAAGGATCAATGTACCCTGCAGATGGTATACAATAATTAATGTACCCTGCAGATGGAACACAAGGATCAATGTACCCTGCAGATGGAATACAAGGATCAATGTACCCTGCAGATGGAATCCAAGGATCAATGTACCCTGCAGTGGGAATGCAAGGATCAATGTACCCTGCAGATGGAATACAATGATTAGTGTACCCTGCATATGGAATACAAGAAGTAATGTACCCTGCATATGGAATACAAGGATCAATGTACCCTGCAAATGGAATACAAGAAGTAATGTACCCTGCAGTGGGAATGCAAGGATCAATGTACCCTGCAGATGGAATACAATGATTAGTGTACCCTGTAGATGGTATACAATGATTAATGTACCGTGTAGATGGAACACAAGGATCGATGTACCCTGCAGATGGAATACAAGTATCAATGTACCCTGTAGATGGAACACAATGATCAATGTACCCTGCAGATGGAATACAAGGATCAATGTACCCTGCAGATGGAATACACGGATCAATGTACCTTGCAGATGAAATACAAGCTTCAATTTACCCTGCAGATGGAATACAAGGAGTAATGTACCCGGTACATGGAACACAATGATCAATGTACCCTGCAGATGGAATACAAGGATCAATGTACACTGCAGATGGAATACAAGGATCAATGTACCCTGCAGATAGAATACAATGATTAGTGTACCCTGTAGATGGAATACAAGCTTCAATGTACCATGCAGATGAAATACAAGCTTCAATTTACCCTGCAGATGGAATACAAGGAGTAATGTACCGTGTAGATGGAACACAAGGATCGATGTACCCTGCAGATGGAATACAGGTATCAATGTACCCTGTAGATGGAACACAATGATCAATGTACCCTGCAGATGGAATACAAGGATCAATGTACCCTGCAGATGGAATACACGGATCAATGTACCTTGCAGATGAAATACAAGCTTCAATTTACCCTGCAGATGGAATACAAGGAGTAATGTACCCGGTACATGGAACACAATGATCAATGTACCCTGCAGATGGAATACAAGGATCAATGTACACTGCAGATGGAATACAAGGATCAATGTACCCTGCAGATAGAATACAATGATTAGTGTACCCTGTAGATGGAATACAAGCTTCAATGTACCATGCAGATGAAATACAAGCTTCAATTTACCCTGCAGATGGAATACAAGGAGTAATGTACCCGGTACATGGAACACAATGATCAATGTACCCTGCAGATGGAATACAAGGATTAATGTACCCTGCAGATGGAATACAAGGATCAATGTACCCTGCAGATGGAATACAATGATTAGTGTACCCTGTAGATGGAATACAAGGATTAATGTACCCTGCAGATGGAATGTAAGGATCAATGTACCCTGCAGATGGAACACAAGGATCAATGTACCCTGCAGATGGAATACAAGCTTCAATGTACCCTGCAGATGGAATACAAGAAGTAATATACCCTGCATATGGAATACAAGGATCAATGTACCGTGTAGATGGAACACAATGATCAATGTACCCTGCAGATGGAATACAAGGATCAATGTACCCTGCAGATGGAATACACGGATCAATGTACCTTGCAGATGAAATACAAGCTTCAATTTACCCTGCAGATGGAATACAAGGAGTAATGTACCCGGTACATGGAACACAATGATCAATGTACCCTGCAGATGGAATACAAGGATCAATGTACACTGCAGATGGAATACAAGCTTCAATGTACCCTGCAGATGGAATACAAGCTTCAATGTACCCTGCAGATAGAATACAATGATTAGTGTACCCTGTAGATGGTATACAATGATTAATGTACCCTGCAGATGGAATACAAGGATCAATGTACCCTGCAGATGGTATACAATAATTAATGTACCCTGCAGATGGAACACAAGGATCAATGTACCCTGCAGATGGAATACAAGGATCAATGTACCCTGCAGATGGAATCCAAGGATCAATGTACCCTGCAGTGGGAATGCAAGGATCAATGTACCCTGCAGATGGAATACAATGATTAGTGTACCCTGCATATGGAATACAAGAAGTAATGTACCCTGCATATGGAATACAAGGATCAATGTACCCTGCAAATGGAATACAAGAAGTAATGTACCCTGCAGTGGGAATGCAAGGATCAATGTACCCTGCAGATGGAATACAATGATTAGTGTACCCTGTAGATGGTATACAATGATTAATGTACCGTGTAGATGGAACACAAGGATCGATGTACCCTGCAGATGGAATACAAGTATCAATGTACCCTGTAGATGGAACACAATGATCAATGTACCCTGCAGATGGAATACAAGGATCAATGTACCCTGCAGATGGAATACACGGATCAATGTACCTTGCAGATGAAATACAAGCTTCAATTTACCCTGCAGATGGAATACAAGGAGTAATGTACCCGGTACATGGAACACAATGATCAATGTACCCTGCAGATGGAATACAAGGATCAATGTACACTGCAGATGGAATACAAGGATCAATGTACCCTGCAGATAGAATACAATGATTAGTGTACCCTGTAGATGGAATACAAGCTTCAATGTACCATGCAGATGAAATACAAGCTTCAATTTACCCTGCAGATGGAATACAAGGAGTAATGTACCGTGTAGATGGAACACAAGGATCGATGTACCCTGCAGATGGAATACAGGTATCAATGTACCCTGTAGATGGAACACAATGATCAATGTACCCTGCAGATGGAATACAAGGATCAATGTACCCTGCAGATGGAATACACGGATCAATGTACCTTGCAGATGAAATACAAGCTTCAATTTACCCTGCAGATGGAATACAAGGAGTAATGTACCCGGTACATGGAACACAATGATCAATGTACCCTGCAGATGGAATACAAGGATCAATGTACACTGCAGATGGAATACAAGGATCAATGTACCCTGCAGATAGAATACAATGATTAGTGTACCCTGTAGATGGAATACAAGCTTCAATGTACCATGCAGATGAAATACAAGCTTCAATTTACCCTGCAGATGGAATACAAGGAGTAATGTACCCGGTACATGGAACACAATGATCAATGTACCCTGCAGATGGAATACAAGGATTAATGTACCCTGCAGATGGAATACAAGGATCAATGTACCCTGCAGATGGAATACAATGATTAGTGTACCCTGTAGATGGAATACAAGGATTAATGTACCCTGCAGATGGAATGTAAGGATCAATGTACCCTGCAGATGGAACACAAGGATCAATGTACCCTGCAGATGGAATACAAGCTTCAATGTACCCTGCAGATGGAATACAAGAAGTAATATACCCTGCATATGGAATACAAGGATCAATGTACCGTGTAGATGGAACACAAGGATCGATGTACCCTGCAGATGGAATACAAGTATCAATGTACCCTGTAGATGGAACACAATGATCAATGTACCCTGCAGATGGAATACAAGGATCAATGTACCCTGCAGATGGAATACACGGATCAATGTACCTTGCAGATGAAATACAAGCTTCAATTTACCCTGCAGATGGAATACAAGGAGTAATGTACCCGGTACATGGAACACAATGATCAATGTACCCTGCAGATGGAATACAAGGATCAATGTACACTGCAGATAGAATACAATGATTAGTGTACCCTGCAGATGGAATACAAGGATCAATGTACCCTGCAGATAGAATACAATGATTAGTGTACCCTGTAGATGGTATACAATGATTAATGTACCCTGCAGATGGAACACAAGAATCAATGTACCCTGCAGATGGTATACAATGATTAATGTACCCTGCAGATGGAACACAAGGATCAATGTACCCTGCAGATGGTATACAATGATTAATGTACCCTGCAGATGGTATACAATGATTAATGTACCCTGCAGATGGAATACAAGGATCAATGTACCCTGCAGATGGAATACAAGGATCAATGTACCCTGCAGATGGAATATATGCCTATTACTATCAAGTTTATGTCAATGAATAGTGGGGGGGAAAATGGCAAGGCCCTGCTGAGTTATTTCTGTGTTTTCGTGCCATGTCTTATAAACTTGATAGTAAAAGACACTGATTTTCATACATTTCAGTGTTTTAGGCTGTTTTTATAACAGATATTGGGCCATATTCCCAATGCCAAAACTGGGATTTCTCTGGAAACGTGGAATTAAGTGTTTAGTATGTAAATCATATAGCGGGAATACAATATTTAACCCCTACATATATATAATGGAATGTTTTTTCTTTGAATTGAGACTATTCCATTTTTGTGACAAAGGGGTATTTTGGGGAAAATGACTGATCAGCAGCTGGACAATGTAAACCCAGATCAGCCAGTTACTTAGCCGGTTAAGGGTTAACATTATTTATCAATATTTACTAAGTCTAGACATTTTTCTTTTGCTTGAATTCGGCGCACAAACTTTTGTTTGCAGTAAAATATTATAAAATAAGATTACATACCTGTACAGCTTTCAGGACAACCCTATCTGGGCCATATTTTTGGATAAAGAAGTCTTTGCCCCACTTCTTGTATGCCTCCCAGTTGGGGATGATGTCTGTAACAATGACTGGCCTGCAGTAAATAATGGTCATATTCTGATTACAGATAAACAACCAACAAAACAAACAATTTTAACTCCTTTTGAAAGCCATATAATTATCTTACTGCTCTGATCGAGTATAGAGAAATCCATAACGAGACATTTTTCAGATGTTTCATTAAAAAGCGAATCATTTCATTCTTTTTTTTAAAGAACTGTTGCCATTCTTAGCAGACTCTGTGACTGCAACCCCTATTGCATAATTAAATTAAATTGTATTTTATAGTCACACCAACAGCTAAGGTCATATGGCGACTTTCCAGCTTCCATTGGTGGAGGAAGACCCCAGGTGCCCTTCCCGCCAAATTTCGTGCTCCGGTGGGCACCTGGGCATAACCCCCGAGGTTCCGCAAGCCAGCTGAATAGCTTCCCCACATGAAGATTTCTGGTCCGATAAGGGCTCGAACAAACAGCGGTGAGGAGCAAGTGATTTCTAGTCTTGGTATAGATGCCCCGTAACATTATCAAGCACCTTCACTTGACTTACGTGTCTTTTTACCCTACCTCGGTAATAGGTTTCCAACATTTTTAATTTAATATTTATCAACATAATACCTGTGTTGAGGACCAACCAAGTAGACTGGTACCCGATATGCAGTTACTGTATTAGTCTACAGCTGGTAACCAGCATCACACTCATGATTGTAGGGTAAATACATAATTATATTGCATTTCACTACAACCATAATATCCTTTGATGACTGGTATCCGTATATGTAGTATTAGGTCTACAGCTGGTAGCCAGCATCACACTCATGATTGTAGGGTAAATACATAATATATTGCATTTCAATACAACTTGAAAGAATAATTGTTATTATACAACATATTATCCTGTGATGACTGATACCCGTATAATATTATATGCAAATCTTACAGCTGGTAGCCAGCAACACACTCATGGTTTTTGGGTTGATACATAAAATATTCTCAATTGATAAAAGGCATCATGTGAAAGCCGTGAACAAACCATACATAACAACTTCCTATACATGTCAAACAAGATGTCGTCATTTGTTGCAACGTTAGGTGACGTCAGACAGTAAATCGGGCCTTTTACTGTCACAAATTTTCGACATTTTTTTTAAAAATGTAGTCCGTAAGATATATTCATGGCACAGTGTGCTAGTGACCTAATACTGCATATATATATATGCGCTCTTGCCCCATATTGAATTTACTGACACCATCAATCCCGTATTACCATATAATCCCTAATAAATGGACCGGGGGCGTAACATTTTTGAAAAGGGCGGGGGCACTTATTTGAGACCAAAAACACATAATTTAACTTTTAAATTGGACATTATTTAATGATTTTCTTTATCAAGAATTCCAAAGTATGGATGTCAATCAAACAATACATCGGATTTTAATTTTTATAGTGATTTTGTGTGTTCCATTGTGAATGAAACACATTTAACTTGTATCTCTTGGTAAGATTTAAAAAAATATATATCTGAAAAAAAAAGTGGGGTTGTGGGAGGCATTTATTAGGGATTATATGGTAGGCCACTAACACACTGTGTAACTTACAATATTACATTACAACTTGTCAGCGTAATTATCTTACCATTTTCCATCATAAAGATCCATGAATTCACTGACGCTAAGCCCCGATCTCTTTTCCACCTTTGCCCTGCCCCCTGAGTACCCATAATGCCCCAGCATGTATTCTCTAGCCTGCTGCATCCGCTTGTGATCAAACACGTACGGTTTCTGGGACATATTGACGCCAGACAAGGTATCTAAGATGGACTCCTCGTAGGAGAATTCTACATCACTGATACTGAACGATATCATCAAAACCATAGCAACGGAACCTTCAAGAAAATTAGAAAGAGACATGGAATCAATCCCAAATATGGTACAAGTTCCTTAAAGGGGCTGATGCACTATTTTCAAACAATGTTAAATTATTTTAAAGGGCTCCAAAAAAAGCTGAAACAATTATCAAAATGCCATGAAAAATAAAGGTGATAAATCGGTCCCAGATATTTTATGTATCGGTCGTTAAAAAATCTACAATTGCCCTTCACACCTAAAATATGCCTTGCGGCAATATTCTTTGATCCATAACACGACTGTTTGTTATTCACTGTGCGAAAGTAGGTCAATTTGGCCAATTTGGACTAAACCATTACCGATTGTAGGGAGTTTTCCGGAAGAGTCTATAGATCACATAGCATGCCTTTGATGTGTGATCAGTGAAAGTATATCACGCGTTCTGTCGGTTCACTGAAGCGAGTGTTGCCCTTCTGTAATTTCTTCGATGTGCCGTTAGTCGTAAGGTGTTAGCCTGTTTGCTTGTGTCGGTTTGTTTTTTAAGTGGCCAAAGCTGGGATTGAAACTTGTTTGCGTCATTAAAAAAAATTAAAATAGCGAGATGTGTTAATTGGTTGTTTGATTTTTCTTTTACAATAACTTTAAGTATAATATTAATGATATTAATTAAGGAAAGTTATCAAACCTGACATCGTTTTTTTTTTTAAGTCGGACCGAAATTGTTTGCGTTAGTCGTAACATTTGGTATTAATTAAGCTAATTGATGAAAAACGATATTACTCAAATTTATGTAAAATCGTATAAAATCCGCTAGTCCGCGCGTGTTAGTCCGCGTTTTATATCTGCCCGGTTTATTAGACACTTCCAGTTCAATTCCTCAAATGATCAACAATTTTAATATTGAGTGAACATTATTCATTCAGTAAAGAGAAGACATGATGTCATACATTAAAATGTACAAATTGTGATGAAGTAAGTTATAAATAATACAAATATAATGCAAACATACATTTTAAATAGTTCTCTATATCAATGACTTAACGGAAAAAATGCATGTTGCAGCTGACATGGTGGGTGGGGTACGGCGATTTTAGTGATTTTTTCAAAATAAGTGCCATTCTTACGGCAGTAAAAAACCTGGACCGATTTGCATTTTAAAATTTTAGAAGCCCTGTATTGGACCAACATATAAAGCACCACTTAGGCTACTGAATGTAAACACGGACGCATGGACAGAGGAAATCCAAACCATAAGCCTGGATTTGCTTTGCAATTTTTGCAATCTGGCTAAAAAATTAATGGTCTCTTAACTCAAGTGATACGGGTTTAGTTTAACTGAAAAAACAATACAATGGGAACTGAAATGGTGGTCTGTTAAAGGAAGTGGTCTGTTAACACAGGCTGAATTTACTGAAAAAATTAATACAACTGCAAACTGAAATCATGGTGGTCTCTTAAAACAAGTGGTATAAAGATAGTGTCCTGAGTATGCTTGGCCCTACTAAACAGGTTTTTTCTTCAAGCCACCTATGCTTATAATTAATGCAGATGACAGACTTTGTGTTGAAAATTATCATATAATATTACCATCACATTTGCATTTAATCACCCGAGGTCCCCAGGCATTTCTTTTAATTAACTCAGTTTAAACTTTAATGCCTTCAAAGATAAGCCATTGGAGCATGTTAGGCAATTACAATTTTGCCTTTCGAGATAACTTAGAAAAATATTCTGTTAAGAAAGTACAAACCCGAGTTTCAAACCATTTCATTAAAACATTTCAATTATTATATAAAAGCTTTATCGATCCGCAACATTGTTTCCTGGAGCTGGTGTTAAATGCGGTAAACCATTGTTTCAGAAAAACACAGTGACAGGTATAGATCTCATACAGATCTACTTAAGCTGCATTAGTCAGCGGGAGCATTTAAATGTTTTATCCACTTGCTTCTTTTTTTTTTTTGCAAGTGCCAATATTTTCAATTCGCAAAACTGAATTCTTACCGGCAATTTATTACTCCAACTGAATTGAATGTTGTTTAACGGCTCATCAACACAGTATAGGTTATTTAGAGCCGCCCCAGAGAGAGGGGAAGGATACATAGGAATCCGGGAACCTGCCCTGCTCTTATTATCGGATAGATTCCTATGGTTCTTTAACGTGCTCGGAGGATAGACCAATACACGTGAACACCCGGGGACTCCGGTTACAAATCCGAGCGCTACCGACTGCGCCACGCCAACCCTCTTATTACTCCAACAATGGTCAGAAATAATGAAACAATTTTCGTTATCATAAACCCGGTAACTTACTACCAGTAACTACACCTGGCATGGAAGTAAAGGACCAGAAAAGTAAGTGATTTTTTCGTTGTCGAATTCCAATTACAAAAGCGTTTGTATTTACCATATTAAATAATAGCTTGAAATTCTAGACCTGTTTTGATTTGATATTTGACCGATATATAAATAATGCTAACATTGTAGAGAAAATATGCACTTTAGATCGTGTGTGTGTTTGGGGGGGGGGGGGGGGGGGGGGGGGGGGGGGGGGGGGGGGGGGGGGGGGGAATGCTAACATTGTAGAGAAAATATGCACTTTAGATCGTGTGTGTGTTTGGGGGGGGGGGGGGGATATATTTAAAAAAAACAATAAACATTAAATAAAACATATGTGTAAGAATTTACAAAAGCAACACAGAAATATGTAAAAAAAAATAAAAATGTTTCAAGTGGGTGTGGGGTGGAGTGGGTTGTGGGGAGGGGAGGGGCAACATATATGTTTAAGAATTGACTAAAACAACAAAGAAAATATGTAAAAGAAAAAGAAAAGTTTCAAGTGTGTGTGTGTGTGTTGGGGGGGGGCGGGCGGATGAGAGGCGGGGGGGGGGGGGGGAGGGGCAGGGAGGGGGCAACATATATGTGTAAGAATTGACCAAAACAACACAGAAATATGTAAAAAAAAAAAAATCAAGTGTGTGTTGGGGGGGGGGGGGGGGGGAGGGGAGGGGAGAGAGGGAAGGAGCAACATATGTGTAAGAAGCTATGTGTAAGAATTGACCAAAAAACGCAGAAATATGTAAAAAAAAAAAAACATTTCAAGTGTGGGTGGGGGCGGGGGGAGAGGGGGAGAGGCTGTGGAGGTGGGGGGAGAGGGCAACATATATGTGTAAGAATTTACTAAAACTACACAGAAATATGTAAAAAAACAAATCCAAACCAAAATTATAGATATATACATGCTTACATGCAAACCTAGATCTGTCTTTATTGCACATTTTATGGGCCATCATAATTTGGGTTTCATGGGAGCCCAGAATTTGCAAAAGACAAAATTACTTATCCAACCCTTTACAACATACTATAAGGAAACCAATTCCAAAATTTAGTTCAGCTAGGACAAGAAATGTAAGAGATATAGACCTGTAAACACAGCTTACATGCAAAATTTGATGTGCAATAGATATATTTTAAGGGCTATCAGAATTTGGGTTCCATGGGAGCCCAGGGATTACAGGAACCAAAATTACTTGAGCAGCCCTTACGATAATGCTATAAGAAAGCTAATGGCCAAATCTGGTTGTGCTAGGGTAAGAATTGTAAGAGATATAGACTCGTAAACACAGCTTACACGCAAAATTTGATGTGAAATGGGACACATTTTATGGGCTATCATAATTTGGGTCCCATGGGAGCGAGCCTCGCATTATATCATTTTGCCAACTTGTTTAATAAATTCAATAATGAATGAGTACTCATGTAAGATCCTCTATTTCTTGAATATTTACTAAGTAGAAACAATATTTTTTGACGGAATTCAATAGCGGTACAAAACAAAAGTATATGATCTTCGTGGGATTTAACTCCAAGCCCGCACTAAAAATTATTAATTGCGGGTAAGACGGACGCGCTCTTGACTAAGCTACATGAGAAAGTTATTTAATACAAGACATGCTGTAGTCAAAACCTAATGCGCTATTGGATATCACCTGAGCAATGGAAATGTAGATGGTATTTACAAAGAACTGTAAATAGTGTGGTCCCCGCAATATTTACAAGCAATTATTATTATTTTATTTCTTTCAAATTTATAGTTTTATTACTGCATACTTGTTTGGATCTATATGCTCATGTTTCCATGTATACATTTCACTGAATAAAAATCAGACAGTTATTTACTTATGCTCAAAATATGCTTTACTTACTGTCAGTGTCCCTTTAATAAATGGATAGGCTGCTTCCTGTTCGAACCAGTGAAGTAGCCAAAATATCACCCTTTTTTTTTTAACTCCCCCCCTCTCCCCCATAACATATTTTATAAAAAGCTGTTAACCCTTAACCCGATAAGCACGACAATAATAGCCATTGCATTCACTGTAAACCCAGATCTGGGTTTACAATGTCCGGCTGCTGATCAGTAATTTTCTTCAAAACACCCCTTTGTCACATAAATGATATGGTCTTAATTCAAAGAAAGAACAGTCCGTTATATATATGTAGGGGGCTAAGGGTTAAAAAAATAGCATCAACTTGATGCTTGGCTTTTCTCTTAAAAATCAAGGGATTAATTAATTATTACATACCATATAATCCCTAATAAATGCCCTTGGGAGCTTAACATTTTTGGATATGGGGGGCATTTATTTAAGACCAAAAATACATAATTTAACTTCTAAATTAGACATTATTTAATGGTCCGCATTTCAATCAATCAATTAATGCATCGGATTTTAAGTTTTCTAGTGATTTGTTGGGTTCCATTGTGAATGAAACAGATTAACTTGCATCTTTTGGTAAGTTTCAAAAAAGTATTGAAGTTGTGAAACTTTCTGTTAACTCCTTTTTGCTCAAAATGTTTTAAAGGTAAAGAAAATACCATAAATGGAAAGAGAAAGAAATGTGTTAACTCCTTTTTGCTCAAAATGTTTTAAAGGTAAAGAAAATACCATCAATGGAAAGAGAAAGAAATGTGTGGTAGGTTTCACATGAATAAAAACATGTACACTTGTTTAAAGTCAATATTTTGTGAAATCTCTGCACTGAGATAAATTTCAATTTTCCTAGTTGTTTTTAGGTCTGTGAGAAAATCAATACGGTAGATGAATCCATGGAACTTTTTCAGGCCCTCAGCATCGTTTTAATACTTAATGTTAAATTTCAAAGTGTCAGGTCAATACAAAAACTAGCTGATACATTTAAGTATAATCATGGTATGTTTTTTATTAATAATTCATATTTTGTTAAAAGCTTTTGCAGGAGATTTTGTAGGAAAGATCTATGTCAGCCATACGGTTTATATTTGGTACAATGCACTTAGGCCAAATAAAACTACATGTGTGGTCCCTAGTACATGCGGAAAAAATATCGGGTATCTAGGTAGTCAGAGAAAATATTTTATTTTCTAAAAATATTTTATTTTACATTTTGTCTTTTTCTGCTTTTAAAACTTTATAAACAAACTTAAGGGTGCCCTCTGCTGAGGTTTTGGATGTTTGCACTTCCGGAAATTTACATTTGTTATATTTCAAAAATTATAATAAAACTGGAAAAAATAATTATACAGTAACAAACTTATGCCCAATAGGGATATTTTAGTGCAAAAAAAACCAACAAAAATTAGATTTTTTTTTTGACCTCACATGTTGTGCCCAAAATTGACAATTTTTAACATAAGCCAAAATGGGGGGTAGGGGTACAAAAGATGGTATTTCTCAAAAACCATTTAAGATATTCACTTAATTTAAACTTTATTACAAAGACATGTGTTAGCATATACATAGACAGGAATAAAAAGTATTTTCCTATTATTTGTTACAGACCTATGCCGTTATATGTCAGAGCTCGTCGAAATCTAAAAAAGCACATTTTTTTCTCAGTTTTTATTGAATATCTTTCTTATATGCACACCGACCCCCAATTTTTATTTTTTCATTCTGATACTCAGGTCTTGTATATATTGTAGACAAAATATCTCAAAAATTTATCTGTTCCTTTATCATGAAAAATTTATGGATCACAAATTTAAAAATGCAATTTATAGTAAACTGGGTGGGGTAATGACAAGGGATGTACTAATTTTTCAGATGGTGATAAAAATACCCCAACCCTTAATTTTTCGTCCTAAAGTATGATCTATTACATTAAAAAAGACGGAAAATCGATACCTGTTCTGCAAACCACACTACACACATGTAAGTTGCCATACACAATTTGCAGCTGATTCAGAATTTAAAACCGCACTGTGAGAGTGTATTACTAAAGATTAATTTTGCGAAAAAGTTAAATCACCGACCCATCATTATATTTCCAGAAACTAACTAGTAATATGTTAGTCTTCATAAAAAACAGGGAAATAAAAAATTCTATCTGTTCTGATATTCACCAGAGGGCACCCTTAAATAAATAAATATAAATATAAAAAAATATACATATAATGTTATATGTTGATATCAGGTACAGAACAGATAGAAAACATTAATTTAAAAAAAAATTAAAACCAGAACCACATAAATAATTTTATTTGGCCTTATCATTGCATTGGCTTAAGCCATGCATTTAAAGACATTGCAGGCTGAGGCACTGCAAATCACCTCTACCGCACCTCAGCACTGCAGGTCTGTTTTTTTTTTTTTATTGTGAGTATCAATTAATACTCATCAACTTACTACAAATATTCCTAAACTTTTAAAAAGCAAGAGAATTATATATTTATATGTAGGAACAGTTTATTCATTATTTACATGATGCAAATTGGTCCAAGCATAATATTAAGGTCATACATAGTGTTTCTTCTGTTTTTACTTAACTTCCATTTAATCAGGATAGTTTTTTCTTTTAACTATATAAAGAAATTGTTTACTCTGAATGAGTTCCTTGTTACTCATTCATTTTGGATTTGGTGAGTAAATACTCATTGCAGTCAAAATATATCTACAGCTCTAACAACTACCGGTAGCTTTAGCCCCTATTTATTGTTTACTCTGCAAATAATATTGCAATCAACCTTGCGTATGATGAAAAATGGTCTAGCTACATGCCTATAAACATATAATAATTTCCTTAGCCTACCTTAGCCTATTATTGTGATGTTTCTCTGCAACTGACAAACATATAATAATTTCCTTAGCCTACCTATTATTGTGACGTTTCTCTGCAACTGACAAACATATAATAATTTTCTTAGCCTACCTATTATTGTGACATTTCTCTGCAACTGACAAACATATAATAATTTCCTTAGCCTACCTATTATTGTGACATTTCTTTGCAACTGACAAACATATAATAATTTTCTTAGCCTACCTATTATTGTGACATTTCTCTGCAACTGACAAACATATGATAATTTCCTTAGCCTACCTATTATTGTGACATTTCCCTGCAACTGACAAACATATAATAATTTCCTTAGCCTACCTATTATTGTGACATTTCCCTGCAACTGACAAACATATAATAATTTCCTTAGCCTACCTATTATTGTGACGTTTCTCTGCAACTGACAAACATATAATAATTTCCTTAGCCTACCTATTATTGTGACATTTCTCTGCAACTGACAAACATATAATAATTTCCTTAGCATACCTATTATTGTGATGTTTCTCTGCAACTGACAAACATATAATAGTTTCCTTAGCCTACCTATTATTGTGACACTTCTCTGCAACTGACAAACATATAATCATTTCCTTAGCCTACCTATTATTGTGACGTTTCTCTGCAACTGAAAAACATATAATAATTTCCTTAGCCTACTTATTATTGTGACATTTCTCTGCAACTGACAAACATATAATAATTTCCTTAGCCTACCTATTATTGTGACGTTTCTCTGCAACTGACAAACATATAATAATTTCCTTAGCCTACCTATTATTGTGACGTTTCTCTGCAACTGACAAACATATAATAATTTCCTTAGCCTACCTATTATTGTGACATTTCTCTGCAACTGACAAACATATAATAATTTCCTTAGCCTACCTATTATTGTGACATTTCTCTGCAACTGACAAACATATAATAATTTCCTTAGCCTACCTATTATTGTGACATTTCTCTGCAACTGACAAACATATAATAATTTCCTTAGCCTACCTATTATTGTGACACTTCTCTGCAACTGACAAACATATAATAATTTCCTTAGCCTACTTATTATTGTGACATTTCTCTGCAACTGACAAACATATAATAATTTCCTTAGCCTACCTATTATTGTGACATTTCTCTGCAACTGACAAACATATAATAATTTCCTTAGCCTACCTATTATTGTGAAATTTCTCTGCAACTGACAAACATATAATAATTTCCTTAGCCTACCTATTATTGTGACATTTCTCTGCAACTGACAAACATATAATCATTTCCTTAGCCTACCTATTATTGTGACACTTCTCTGCAACTGACAAACATATAATAATTTCCTTAGCATACCTATTATTGTGATGTTTCTCTGCAACTGACAAACATATAATAGTTTCCTTAGCCTACCTTTTATTGTGACACTTCTCTGCAACTGACAAACATATAATCATTTCCTTAGCCTACCTATTATTGTGACATTTCTCTGCAACTGACAAACATATAATAATTTCCTTAGCCTACTTATTATTGTGACATTTCTCTGCAACTGACAAACATATAATAATTTCCTTAGCCTACCTATTATTGTGATGTTTCTCTGCAACTGACAAACATATAATAATTTCCTTAGCCTACCTATTATTGTGACATTTCTCTGCAACTGACAAACATATAATAATTTCCTTAGCCTACCTATTATTGTGACATTTCTCTGCAACTGACAAACATATAATAATTTCCTTAGCCTACCTATTATTGCGACATTTCGCCTACCTATTATTGTGACATTTCTCTGCAACTGACAAACATATAATAATTTCCTTAGCCTACTTATTATTGTGACATTTCTCTGCAACTGACAAACATATAATAATTTCCTTAGCCTACCTATTATTGTGACATGTCTCTGCAACTGACAAACATATAATAATTTCCTTAGCATACCTATTATTGTGATGTTTATCTGCAACTGACAAACATATAATAATTTTCTTAGCCTACCTATTATTGTGACATTTCTCTGCAACTGACAAACATATAATAATTTCCTTAGCCTACCTATTATTGTGACATTTCCCTGCAACTGACAAACATATAATAATTTCCTTAGCCTACCTATTATTGCGACACTTCTCTTTGAAGCTCAGTGAGATAGCAGTGTGCTTAAAACACTTTTAAAAAGTTATACTACTAAATGGAGTGTATCGCACAGCAGTCTTATGTATAACTGATTTCAGTTGTATCAGTCAGGGCACGAAAATTCCACTCGTCCGCTCGACATGTGATGAGTTCTTATTGATGCAGGATGAGTAGAAATTCATGTAAATTCTTTAACAATTTATCAATTTGATCATTCAAATATTACGTAGGACGAGTAACTCAGAAACAAATTTTCCTGCCCTGCAGTTCATACAAATATAGGTCTACTTTTTTAACGTCAACAATTAATGCTGTCACCAGGGGTTACAAAGTAAATCTGGAACTTCTCGATTGTTCAAATAAGACACTGCAGAGTACCCACCAAGCCAGCTGCGGAAATTATAGTTCTAACCAAACATATGCAAATCGTGGCATACTCGTTTACTACCGGGGGTAACTTGGAAAAATAAAAATACAAAAATAAAAATCCTAAAATGTTGAAATATGCAATAAACATTAGAGGGGGAAGACGGTTAGAGTGAAAAATTATCAATATTAATTTTGTGCGAGCATAAAATGTCTATATTTCTGACAAATATCGCTTATGCGAGCACCATTTTGGTCCAAAGATGAAAATAAATCGGGAACCCCTCTTCTGAGTGGGGGAGACCTCCGCCCAGTCCCTCTCCCCAACTCCTTCGTGGCTTCGCACCTTGTATTAGGAGTATGTTTAAAACTGGCCACTCTACACCTCTGCCAAAGGTGGATTCTAGAAGGTGTGGGGTTTCGTGGGAGGGTGTGGGGTGGCGTGGATGGACCTGCCAAGGTAATTTGTTTTAACCTATTCTTTGCACGTTTTATGGGAGCTCGTTGGTTCCATCAATGTTATTATTGTATTTAACGACTAAAATCCAACATATAGAATTCACCAAATGCACAAAAAATTGTAGAAAAACTAAACATTTCGTGGAGCATGATTGTTTTGGTCTGTGACGGCATTTACATGGAGTTCAATGATGGTAAAGGTATCTGAAAATGTGTCCTATTGACGACTTTTGCTGCTACCGTATTTCCCATAATATAAGGGCACCATCCCTAATAGTAGACTAGCTACTAGTGTCCCTCACCAATAAAACCCCCCAAAAAAACAATAAGAGGTCAATGACCTTGAAGCTCTACTGATAGGTTTTTGATAATTAGATCAACATTCCTGTGAAGTTTCATGAAAATCCTAGTAGTGTCAGAGGAGTAGTCGCTACAAGTTTTTACTATATAACTCTATGTAAACAAAGATGGCCATGGCAGCCATGTTTAATGTTGAATCAAAATAATTTTCAACAGGGACCAACATCATGTCATGCTGATCATTTTAGAAAAAGTCCCATATCAAATATCACTTAGTTTTCAAGAAGTAGTCACTGCACGATTTTTAAAAATCTATTTTTAGCCGTGTTGGCCATATTGAATTTCCAGCTGACCTGAAATTGTGCTAGGATCAACTAGATATCAAGAGCAACATTCCTGTGAAGTTTCATGAAAATCCGTCGAGTAGTTTCATAGGAGTAGTCGCTACACGCTTTTAATATGTAACTTTTATGTAAACAAAGATGGCCACTCGCAGACATGTTTAACGTTGAATCAAAATGATTTTCGACAATGACCGACCACATGCCATGCTGATCGTTTTAGAAAAAGTCCCATATCAATATCACTTAGAGTTTTCAAGAAGTAGTCGCTACACGTTTTTAAAAATCTATTTTTAGCCGTGGTGGCCATAATGCATTTCCAGCTGACCTGAAATTTTGCTAGGATCAACTAGATATCAAGAGCAACATTCCTGTGAAGTTTCATGAAAATCCGTCAAGTAGTTTCATAGGAGTAGTCGCTACACGCTTTTACTATGTAACATGTCTGCGAGTGGCCATCTTTAACATTGAATCAAATTGATTTTCGACAATGACCGACCACATGTCATGCTGATCGTTTTAGAAAAGTCCCATATCAATATCACTTAGAGTTTTCAAGAAGTAGTCGCTACACGTTTTTTAAAAATCAATTTTTAGCCATGGTGGCCATCTTGAATTTCCAGCCTGCCTGAAATTTTGCTAGGATCAACTAGACATCAAGAGCAACATTCATGTGAAGTTTCATGAAAATCCATCAAGCAGTTTCAGAGGAGTAGTCGCCACAAATTTTTCCTATATAACTCTATGTAAACAAAGATGGCTGCCGACGCCCATGTTTGACATCCAATCAAAAGAACTTTGGTAAGGATCAATAATTTGTCGTGCCAGTCATTTTGGTAAAGGTTCCAAATCAATATCACTTATGGTTTTTGAGAAGTAGTCGCCACAAAATCGCATTTTTAAAATCTATTTTTAGCCGTGATGGCCATCTTGAATTCCCATCCTACCTGAATATTTGCTAGGATCAACTAGACATCAATAGCAACATTCCTGTCAAGTTTCATGAAATTCCATCAAGTAGTTTCAGAGGGTAGTCGCCACAAGATTTTCCTATATAACTCTATTTAAACAAAGATGGCCACTGGTGGCCATGTTTGATATCCAATCACAATTAACTTTGGTTAGGACCAACTACATGTCATGCCAGTCATTTTGGTAAAGGTTCCAAATCAATATCTCTTATGATTTTTCAGAAGTAGTCTTTTTTTAAATCTATTTTTAGTTGTGGCGGCCATCTTGAATTTCTGGCTGACCTGAATTTTTGCTAGGATCAACTAGACATCAAAAGCAACATTCCTGTCAAGTTTCATGTAGTTTCAGAGGAGTAGTCACCACTCAAAAAGGTTACGGACGGACGGAAGACAGACGACGCACCACGGCATAAGCTCTGCTGACCTATTTAGTAAACAAACAAGAATTTTCTTGCATGTCTTCTGACCTCACCTTGACTTTTCAAGTGGAAAATAAGTTTTCTATATGAAAATTACACTGAAAATTACACTACTGCATGATCCATAGTTGGGTTGAAGTTGCAGCCACAGACATATTAGGTCTGTGTTGCAGAAAATCATTAATATTTGACATTTTATCACTGATGTCAATGGGGAAATTAATTGGTGGTTTCATACCTATACAATGAGCATAATTATTTACATTTATATTTTAAAAGTTATTAACATACTTGAACATATATGACATAGTATAACTAACATCCTTAAAACATGGCAATACAATCTTAAACAATAATTGAATAACATTTCATTATACCTTTTAACAATAATTCTGACATTAACTAAAAACATATTATGCCCTCTAACAATAGTCGTACATTCGAAGTCTGAAATTTCACCCTCGCTCAATGACATCAAATCAATTGTTCTTACACAAAACCTTCCACATTTTTGACAAAAGTATTTTTATCTAATGCTGCTTCATGTCTATAGCAGGCCTGATGAATGCTGGTGTAGGCTCAGTTAAAAACAATTATTGTGAGTTAAATGTTCCGTTTTTGTTCAAAAGCAGAATAGAGAGATGCTACAAAGGGAGGGTTCATCTATCATAGCAAATATAATTATGTTCTATTATCACACCTCATTTGTTATTTCATTTTAAAATGAATTTGTAAAACAACATAAATTGGTTCAAAAATACTCGATTGCAAAAAAAAGTTGTCAGGTATTTTGGAACCATTCAAAATGACTAATTTAATCAAGTTGCTCAAATGCCATGAAGATGCTCCTATGTATAGACAACAAGATGCTCCTATGTATAGACAACATTTGCGTCCGTATATTTCTTCTTGGGCCCGGAAAATACACACGTCACCGGTGTCAGGGATAAACATTTAAATTCCGTTTTCTTGTAAACATTGTTAGGAGGCCAAATTTCCATTGTCAAAATGAAAAGATTGGGAAAAAGTTGTATTTACTTGACAGTCTGGCAGGTCTTTTAGACGATTGCAATTAGAGGGTCACTTGTTTTTTTAATTCTGATAAGTAGTAATCACGAAAGAATATGTTCTTAAAAAGTAATGGCAGCCGAACAGAAACTACCCATGGTTCACATATACCCGACACCGCTCTACTATTGGAAAGATCCATTTGTATTACTTTAAAAGCCTAAAACGTTATTAAACTTACCTATAAGGATGATGAAGAGCCTACAGGGTGTGACCAGCTCCCTCGACTCCAGATAGGCCAGCTCCTGTTCCTGGGCTCGCAGTTTGTGGGGGTTCACCATGCGGTGTACTGGCTGAAAGTAGCAGCGGTCTCTTGGGTGAACCTTCTTCATGTTCGTCTATTCTTTTCTAAGAAGATGATCTGATAAAAATATTAAATGATTTTACCTTCAAGATGACTTGTTATGATCTAAGCTCAGCAGCTCTAAAGTGCAATGCTTAATCCACTCATAATCATTTACTGAGGCCTTATAAATGACCTTTTGTTTCGGGTGCTTAACGTTTCAGCCAAGTGACATGTTGCCAGTACTTAGATATCTCCGCCCTATTGTTGATGTCGGAGTATATTGACAACAGTTTGTATAACATAGTAGCACGTGCTTTATACAAGGTCGGTTGTTTGTCGGAGGTATCGTTCTGGTTTGATTGGTTGAAATGGATAAATGATTGACAAATGGCGACATGTTAATTGTTTTTCAGCATTAACATGAGCAATTTTAATAATACATACATGTATACAACTATAATATCATTGGAACTGGATTTTTTAGTGTTAATAAAAATACCTTAGTTTTGAAAACCAGTTTAGAAATAAATATTTCAAAGCCAAAATGCATTTTTGGTGGGGCTTTTTTCATGCTAACCCTTAAAGGTGAAATATAGCGTGTCTTTTAAGCATATATTCTGAAATATATGTATATAATATACAATCTGTTCAAATATTACACTTATTGGTTGTCCCGTTTTCTCACAGTAGCCAATTTTATCTCATAGCGCACACGCTTCGTGTTCGCCCTTTTTGAAGACAGGTAAGTGTCACGTGATCCTGTGACGTCATTGGTACCAAACGATTAGCGTTGTCGCATTGAGTTGTATAGTATTGTCTATGTAGGATTACGTTTTATGGTACGTGTTAAAAATGCCATGTGCTGTAGCTGGGTGTCAAAGTGTGCATAAAAAAGGACAATCTAATAACATCAGTTTCTTTCGTTTTCCTAATCAGGTTAATGATAGATTAAGATTTGAAGTGTGGGTGGACCGCTGTCGACGAAAATCGCCCGTCGCGTCAAAAAAATGGGAACCTTTCGAAAGACGCGCGAGTTTGTAGTAAACACTTTGAGTTGGATTCGTGGGAAGTCCATCCTTTGGTTTCAGTTTCATTGAATTTGGAGGACAAACGGCCATGCAGATTAAAAACAACAGCGATACCAACAATATTTTCTTACAAAAATGAGAAGTGCCTAACCCCGCCGTCTCCGAGCAAGTTTCATTCGCCGATTCGACCGGCGTTGAGGAAGAGATTATTAAATGAGGTAGGATAGAAATTTTTGTTCAGTTATCATAACAATTCCTCGGGTATGTGTATGATAAATTGTAGAAAGGTATATAGTCTTAGATCTGTACGTCGTGATTGTTAAGCTGTTGAATTAGATGCATGCGTCTTACGTGAACGGCGCTAATATAATGTAGCCGTCTTTTTCAAAAGATTGCTAAAAAGGTTTAGCATATAAATGTAAATGAATTCGGTGAAATAAACACTGTGTCGTTGTGTCAATATATATTTTGTAGTATTTTCTTCTTTTTTTTTAAATTACACACCTTCTTCTTCCAATAGTGTTATAGATTTATATAGAGTTATATATCGGTCTCTGGATTTGAAAATAATGACAAAATGTTTCATGGATGTCTATTAAAAGGCAAAAAATTGATAATGTTACTAGCTATTATATTAGTTTAGTAATGTTGCATGGCAAAACAACAACAATAACGGCTTTTACCTCATGCAGTAAGTAAACTAAGTGCTTTACAAGCATATATATATACTTTATATTCTAAATAAAAAATTTGATCTGTTAGGTCTGTTTTTTCGATCTCTACATGTACATAATACATAATGTCGTGCTCATAATACATTTGACTATATTATTTAGATCATAGTATTTTTCGTTCTTCGTGCGCGATGAACTAGTTTCTCACGCATCATATATCCGTCTTGTGCAATACGCGGCTCGCCGCGGCGGTATTGCACCGCTCACGGCATTGCAATATACAGGAAATATAGGCATATCATAAAACTACGTTTCCCTAAATGGTGCGTGCTTTTGTCATATACCGACGTATGTACCCTGATTAGGCTGTACTTCAATAGGGCACCGCAATAGTTGATTAGTCGGTGTGTGGTATATTGATAGTTGGGGGCACGTGGAGAAAGCGTGTCATACTGCAAATCCGAATCTCATACACCACTATAGAGTGTTTGGAGGCGGCGGGGACTTATGGTATATAGAATACTATAGAAATTAGATGCTGTTTCATTTATTTATTTATTTATCAATTATACTTACTAGACTCTAAATATATTTTTTCAATGTCTACTTTTCGGCAAAAATAAAGTCCTTAATCTGACGCTCGTATTAATGTACAAGTATTAGACAATGTTCATTCATTCGGAATATACTGCATTTTGCGCTTAGTGTAAATGTACCGAGATATTGCAGCGTTGCTGGTGACTTACAGTCAGAATTTCGATGAAAACAATGCCAACACGACCAAGCTCTTCATTTGCACCTGCACCGCGTTCAACTTCCTCATCGGTTGATGAATCCGAGGTATTTTCATCCTCAGGCACGAATTATGGTTCAAAATCGTAAGGTTGCACATTGTGCAACCGTCTTATCATGGGCATTTCATCTGACTCAGCATGATAGTCGCTTAAACCCGACATTTTCAAACACAATATACTGTTTTTGCGTGCTTTCCCTATGTACAAATGGTTTCGTTTTGTTCCCAATGACGTCACTTCCGGTTTTACGAGGAAGAGTTTTCCCCCTTTGATTTTTTTTCAATTTTTTAACGAAGCCTGTTCGTCTTTTCGGTTTTTATCTTTAAAAACATATTTTCACTAAACATACATCAATAGCATAGTAAACATCGTATTTATAATGATATTTAATAATTAAAAACATATCAACAATGGATTTGTTGATTTAGGACAAATTTCATCTTTAATCCCCTACATATATATATATATATATTGGACTGTTCCTTCTTCGAATTAGGACCATTCTATTTATGAGACAAAGGGGTGTTTTGGGGAAAATTACTGATCATCAGCTGGACATTGTAAACCCCCATTTTCTCGCAGGCTGATCTGGGTTTACAATGGACGCAAAGGCTGCTATAGTCATGCTTAGCGGGTTAAGGGTTAATTCCTTAAAATTTTTGCTGGGTTGGTAGAGGAAATCAAATTACTTCAGTTAGCCTTAATATTTTGAAATACAACCATTAAAGTATCATCCAACCGATTAAAATCAAAACAATGTAAAAAAAAAAATCAACAAATGTCTGATACAGCAGAGTTTTGCATTCAAAATACTCTACTAGACTCTAGTAGAATCAAAAACAACTTTCGCATGTGAAATTGTTATTTCTCAGCCAATTTTGAAAAGTAAGGTATTTTTATTTACCACTAGAAATGTGAGTTTAAAGGGACACATGGCAATCTTGAGTTTTATTCAAACATTAAAATTTGCTCCCCAATTTAGTTATTCTGCGTCATTTTGACTTTAAAACTGTTTGCATATGATTAAATACAAAATCGAGATTTCAATTTTCTTCACTATTTCACCAAATTTTTAAACATATTATTGATGCACTATTATAAAAATTGAGTAATATGTAACAATAATTTGCTTTGAACTATTCTAATAATTACTATTAATGATTGAACAAATGCAAGTGAAGAGAAAAACTAACGGGACGGCGTGAGTTTTTAAAAAAATCAAGATTGCCGTGTGTCCCTTTAAACTGATATACATCTTATTTAGGTACTAGTTGAAAATTGTCTTAAAAGTAAAAAAAAAAATTTGGCTAAAACAAGCCCTCCCAAAGAACAGCCTCTGTACTAAACGAGATATAAAACTCCAGTCAATCAATCAATCAAATCCATCAATCCATCAATCAATCACCAATTATTACTGATCTGTGATTCAATTTCACCAGAATTTATCCCAAAAATAGGTGTACAATGCCCTAAACATTAGATCCAAATACACAAATCAAGTTGTTGACAAATATGCTGACCTGGAACAACAACAAATAGGTGTGTTTCCACAGACAGACCTTTGAAGAATATTTTTTGGTGCCAACGCTACATTTAAATCAATGAAAACAAACAAACATGTAAAGTGGTAGGTTTATAGCAAAAACAAACAAACATGTAAAGTGGTAGGTTTATAGCAAAAACAAACAAACATGTAAAGTGGTAGGTTTATAGCAAAAACAAACAAACATGTAAAGTGGTAGGTTTATAGCAAAAACAAACAAACATGTAAAGTGGTAGGTTTATAGCAAAAACAAACAAACATGTAAAGTGGTAGGTTTATAGCAAAAACAAACAAACATGTAAAGTGGTAGGTTTATAGCAAAAACAAACAAACATGTAAAGTGGTAGGTTTATAGCAAATATAAACAAGACATGTCACCAATAAGTGACAAATGCTCCCCAATTTTTTTTTTATCTCGGATGGAAATTTTACTCATTTGACCTTTGACCTCCAGGTGTGACCTCGACCTTTGAGGTACGGACCAGATTCTTTCACAAGACACACCTTTTCATTGTGTTTAACATTTGTGTTAAGTTTCATGGAAATCCCTTCAGTTTTTTCGAAGTTATTGCAGACATGATTGTTTCCGACGGAAGGACGAAAAATCAAACAAACGGAGATGGACGGGACGGACCATGCAATTACTATACGCCTCCCTTCGGGAACATAAAAATTAAAAAATCCCTACCTTTGTATCTATCCTATTATTTTTAAAGCTGCTACCGGAAACTCACATATTTTAATAATAATAAACATGATAAATAATTATAAAAAGCAAGCACATTTTGAAACATGGAAGAATGCATTATGAAGCAAAGAAAATTAATGTCCTTACAATTGTAGCTGAAATAATCAACTACTACAACAGATATAGATTAAACCATCCCCAGCTTATACGACAAGAAAGAAACAAATAAATAATATCTTACCTTCCACATATGCAGAGAGCTGCAATAAGTGTGATGAAAAGGAATAATTTCATATTTACCACAGGCAGATATATGCATTGGTGCATGGCATGGATGAGCTTATTGTTTAGGGATAGAATAAATAATTCAGATTTTTTTCCCCCGAACAATAACGATGCAGTGTAGAGAAGATGTGTGTGTATGGGGTTGAACGATGCTCTTAACAATATTTCAGTCGTGCCATAACCGTGTCGACTTGTAGTCAGTGAGCTTAATTCTCAACTTGTAGTGTTGCCACACTT
The DNA here is from genome assembly GCA_037043455.1 of Cyrtodaria siliqua. NCBI lineage: Eukaryota > Metazoa > Mollusca > Bivalvia > Adapedonta > Hiatellidae > Cyrtodaria > Cyrtodaria siliqua. The sequence goes on along the minus strand of JAWPHD010006284.1, from coordinate 117,476 downwards.
GAATGCTATGCCTGAACAAATTATACATGATATCCCACCCAGTCACATTATACTGACAACGGGCCGTCCCGTCCCAGAAATACACTTTATATGCTGAGTGTCAAGCAAGGGAGCTACTAGTACCATTTTTTATAAAGTCTTTGGTAAGACACGGTCAGGGATTGTCTTTGGTATGACCCGGTCAGGGATTGTCTTTGTTATGACCCGGTCAGGGATTGTCTTTGGTATGATCCGGTCAGGGATTGTCTTTGGTATGACCCGGTCAGGGATTGTCTTTGGTATGATCCAGTCAGGGATTGTCTTTGGTATGATCCGGTCAGGGATTGTCTTTGGTATGATCCGGTCAGGGATTGTCTTTGGTATGATCTGCATGGTCAGGGATTGTCTTTGGTATGATGCAGTCAGGGATTGTCTTTGGTATGATGGGGTCAGGGATTGTCTTTAGTATGACGCGGTCAGGGATTGTCTTTGGTATGATCCGGTCAGGGATTGTCTTTGGTATGACCTGGTCAGGGATTGTCTTTGGTATGATCCGGTCAGGGATTGTCTTTGGTATGATCCGGTCAGGGATTGTCTTTGGTATGACCTGGTCAGGGATTGTCTTTGGTATGATCCGGTCAGGGATTGTCTTTGGTATGATCCGGTCAGGGATTGTCTTTGGTATGATCTGCATGGTCAGGGGTTGTCTTTGGTATGATCTGGTCAGGGATTGTCTTTGGTATGATCCGGTCAGGGATTGTCTTTGGTATGATCCGGTCAGGGATTGTCTTTGGTATGACCTGGTCAGGGATTGTCTTTGGTATGATCCGGTCAGGGATTGTCTTTGGTATGATCCGGTCAGGGATTGTCTTTGGTATGATCCGGTCAGGGATTGTCTTTGGTATGACCCGGTCAGGGATTGTCTTTGGTATGACCCGGTCAGGGATTGTCTTTGGTATGATCCTATCAGGGATTGTCTTTGGTATTATCCGGTCAGAGATTGTCTTTGGTATGACCTGGTCAGGGATTGTCTTTGGTATGATCCGGTCAGAGATTGTCTTTGGTATGATCCGGTCAGGGATTGTCTTTGGTATGACCTGGTCAGGGATTGAAATACGACCTCCCTACGGGAAGGGGATTGCTACCATTATGCCACGTTGCGGTAGAGAAAATGATAGTTTCATCGCTTCACACTCAGTTAAGCAAAGATCTGAACATTGGTATCCTCCAACTTTATTACATTTCTGCTGGTGAACGATCTGTATTTCTCAGTGAAAGAAAATTCATAATCGCTAAATATTAATAACCGACTCCAAACACAAAAATAACAAACTACGACTCTGAGTCATGATGTCAATAAAATGTTGTTGCCGATGCCTACGTCATTCACCTATAATGTATATATCTAACATCGTTTATAAAATGCTCGATGCTGATTGGTTATTGAGCGTTTCCTATACAATACCTCTGACGAAGTCGGGTATTGTACTGACGTTAAGACATCATTTTAATTAAAGGCCAGAAATCAAGTTAACCATTGAGACGTCATGTTAATTGTCAGATGCATAACAAAGTTCTACGCAATGGAATGTGTTATTTTAAGCGACGCTACGTTCCAACGGGCTGAAGCTCTTCTCGTTTGATGTTTAAGAGATAGGCATAAAATGTAAGTTGTGAGAATTTGTATTTTGTGCAAGCTAACGACAAAATGTATATTTCATAGCGGGATTATAGTGCGTGAGATCAAAACTTGGTGTTTGGGTCTCGAAACACATTGAAGCAGCGGGCCTGCGACCCTAATGGTATCGATTAACTTCCAAGTCCAGCCCACCAGGTTTTGATCTGGGACAATATAAACCCGCTGGGATAAACATTTAGGTTAAAACTGTACATGCATTCATTTAAAATGTAATAAATAGATAATTTAACTGATGAGACAGATTATAGGGAAATCTTTCACTCGATGGTAGGCATGTTTTGTTTTCATTATTCCCTATAATCAAGATAATTGATCCCAACAGTGGAATAATCTTTATTATAAAATGTATAGGAATTTTAGAAAAAAAATTGTTTGAAAGGCCGAAATTTAAAGGCGCCGCTTGAGTATAAATAAAACAAAATGGACCCAGAGTAGTGTTGGGAATCTGATTGGAATTGAATGTTGTTTAACGGCTCTTTAACACAGTATAGGTTACTTAGAGCCGTCCTAGAGAGAGGGGAAGGATACATAGGAATCCGGGAACCGTGCCCTACTCTTATTATCGAATAGATTCCTATGGTTCTTTAACGTGCTTGGAGGATAGGCCGATACATGGGACCGCCCGGTTTACGTCCCAATCCGACGGACGAGGCTAAGAGAAAGTGTCTTGCCCAAGAACACACTGACGAAACTCAGTGGCACCCTGAAGGATTGAACCCGGGGCCTCCGGTTACAAATCCGACGCGCTACCCAGCCCTCAAATCTGACTGGAAAATTACTACCAATAATTCACATTTTGCAATATCTGTGAAAAGCGAAAACAAGATTTTATTTGATGATGGAGAAAACTTTGAACAGGTAAACTAATCCACAGGTAAATGTATTTATCAATTATCTGGCAATAGCTGTGCAGCTATACAATTCAGATTTACCTCATTTCCCCGTGAAGTCACGCAGTAGTAAAAGCAGTATCTACGTCATGCAAATAATACTTATTTTTACATACAATTTAGTAGCAGTTTTAAATATATGTTTTTCTCCAAGACTATCAAGAAATATTCATATTATGTTTAAGAGTTAAATGTGTTAATTGATAATTATACTTAGTAACAAAAAGGGTGGCCATTCATCTTTAATTCTGTTCTTACTAGAGTGTAGAATTACATATAATATAGCTGCACAATGAAAGGAATTGCATGGTAAACATATATATAAGCCATGATAATTTGATACAAGTAAGACTGATAGAAAAATATAATTTGAGTCAAGCATCCATTGTGAAAAATTATAGTTTTTTTCACCGAAAATATCTGGCGAAATTCTGCCTCATTCCTCCTGCCAACAAGTATTTTTCCCCCCTTTTTTTACTTTTAAATGTTGTTTCTTGGTTGTCCACCCATAACATTTTAGGTTTACGACGCGAATTTCCCCCCTTTGATGGGATCCGCCACCATTTCCCTGAAACCAAAAGAAACCACTGAATGAGTATCGATTTTAGGTGAGTTTGATTACTTTTCATTTGTTAGAGACAATCTGAACATCACTATCCCGGAGAAACTTTTCTGATCATTTTATATATTATGCTACTCAGATAGGTTTAATCACAAATTTCTAAATAATAAAGCATTTTTAAACCATAAAATGTGGCATGCAAATACACTAAACATTACTCTATAGCTATCAAAATGATTATAAAGCAGACGAAATACTAAATCTACCGCCCACTGCAGTTAAAACTCTCGACTTTCCAGGCTTTGTTTATTAATGAATTACCTATAGGCCTTCTGTATAAAGATACGACACCACTAAGGAGGGGGAATTTTTGGATAAAACCAGGGCCTTTTTACCCTTCTTTACAGCAGCCTGTATTTAAGGCCCCTTACAGCAGCCTGTATAAGGCCCCTTACCCAACCAAATTTCTTTTAAAATCCCCATTTTTTTAATTTACCTCTGGAAATTTCCTTCCTCTTTCATGGATTTTTCCACAATTTAGGCCCCTTCCCCGAAACTGGTAAAAAGACACTGAAAACATAGTGGTGGTGCAGGTGTGTGGCATCAATTAAAATTATTTTGCTGTTAAAACAAAATAACAATGGTATAATAAACATGACAGGAAATAGTAATTTATTATTACAAAAACAGAAATTATTCTAATGTTCAAGGCTTGAAACATGGGTCAACATGCACATTTAATACTTCATATCGACCAACTGATTATTACCAATGAGTGATCGGTTACATCCAACTGATTGTAACCGATGATCAATTGTAAATCTCAACCGACTGCTCATCACCTGAGACCATACAGTTTTTAAATATATTTTGATGTATTCGTCAGGAGTTTGTAGGACCTTGCATGATGTTCTTGGAGCTGCCCTATTTAAGAAATAAAATATTTCCAGCGGGTTTATATTGTCCCAGATCAATACCTAGTGGGCGGGACTTGAAGTTCATCTATATCAAGGTGTTTCGATGTGTTTCAAGTCCCAAACACCAGGTTTTGATCTCACACAATATAAAAAGGATGGAAATATTTTATTTCTTATCTAACATGGAGTTTTATGTATCATGAAACACATTTTGTCGAGAGATTGCACAAAATACAAACAAATTCTCAGAACTTACATTTTATGTCTGTATCTCAACATCAAACGAGAAAAATATACAGCTTCATCTTTTTAAATGTGTTGTTTGAACGCAGCGTCGCTTAAAATAGCATTTCATTGTGTTGTTGTTTTGCATGTGATGTTTAAATTGATGTCTTAATGGTTAACGTATATTCTGGCGTTTAAAATGACGTTTTAACGGTTGATGTACATGATGTCAGAGGTTTCCATGTATATATATATAGCTTTTTTCAGGTCACCCCAATAACCAATCAACATTGAGTACTTTCATAAACCATGATAGATTCTTTTATAAAGGTCAAAAGCTCACCTTTAAATAAATCATTACAAAGCTATTTGCAACCGTTAGACTACATATTATTGCGGTGGGGAGCAAACTCCCCGCTGCAATGTTAACAGAATGGTATACCAAAAATTGAAGGGTGGCCAGATTTCTGAGCTAAAAATAGATTTCTGAGCTAAAATTAGCACAAGTGGCAGCCGAACAGCAATCAAATTATATGCCTCCGCGTAGATAAATAGTGCCTCCGGGTTTGCATGAACTGCATAACTGCATGTTGTTTAATGGCTCATCAACACAGTATAAGTTATTTAGAGCCGCCCCAGAGAGAGGGGAAGGATACATAGGAATCTGGGAACCTGCCCTACTCTTATTATCGAATAGATCCCTATGGTTCTTTAACGTGCTTGGAGGATAGACCGATACACGGGACCGCCCGGTTTACGTCCCCATCCGACGGACGAGGCTAAGGGAAAGTGTCTTGCCCAAGAACACACCGACGGAACTCAGTGGCACCACGGAGGATTGAACATGGGGCCTCCGGTTACAACTCCGCCGCGCTACCGACTGCGCCACGGGTTTGCATGAACTGAATGTAATGAGAAGAACTGACTTAAACGAAGACGAGCTATGTATGTAATAGGAAAACAATAATATTCCAAATGACAATATATCAATTGTGTCTACAGAATTTACCTTGTTTAACCTAATAAAATATTGATCATATTGGTGTTTAACCTAATAAAATAGTTGATCATATTAGGGGAAAACATTCTGGTTACGGCATTGTTTTATTTGATTTTACTTCAGATAGAACGTGAAAACAACATGATTATTGCTTTATTATGTATAACTGTATACATAGTAACAACTATTTCGAAAGTTGTTTAGTGATTGACGATATCAGTGAATTATTATTAATGATAAGATGAAATGAAGAAACATGTTTAAACACCACTGGATTGTTATTGCTTTGGAATATAGCATATATAGAAATCTTGTTATCGTTTTATCTCCAGTATTTAAGATTGGATTCCATCAAAACTTTCAAATATTGTACAGCTCAGGGTTTAGTCGTGCAAGAACAGCTATGGTAGAGGGGCATTCAGGATCTGAATGCTATACCAATTGACAAGATGCAAAAATTGCAAGAACAACTCGCAGCGGGCGCTATTTTTTCCTCATTTCTATTAATTTTTCCTGCGCTTTGTTATTTATGGCATGTTCATCTTATTCAGATTTTGTTCTTTACACAAACCCCGCCGCATTCAGCACATTCAGTGCTTTGATTATTATATTGATTTGGAAATATTTAAATTGTTTCAGAAGGCTGAAAGAATTTGTTTGAGTTTAAATATTGTTAAGCTTCCATGCAGCCAATCAATTGTTTACACAAAGAATGGCAAATATTTAAGTATTTTTGTTTTGTATTATTCACTTGCTTCTGTTTGTTGAAGTCAGCATATAATATATATATACATATATAAAATAACACAAAAGGAGCATAGCCAGGGCCAGGGCTTTTTATTTTTTGGTTCTCAGGACCCTCCGACCCTAATTTTTGTAAAAACGAAAAACAACAGGAAAAAAAGAGACCAAAGAGGGCTGTGGAGGCTCTTCTTGCTAACATGGCTCTTATAACATCAATGAAGCGAGTGACTGCAATTTACATTTTTTTGAAAGTTTTGGGCAAATGACAGCATTTTTAACTAAGTCACGGGCCATAACTAAAGAATCTGGTAAAGTTTGGTAAAGATCAGATGAAAAATGAAGGCCCTACCATATTAAAGAGGCAAAATATAACATTTTTAACTAAATCAAGAGCCTCTGTTACTGGTCCGATCTGGCTGGTTTACGAACTTGGCCAATAGCGCTAAAGTAAATAAAAAAACAAACAAAAAAAAACAAGAGGCCCTCTTAACATAAAGTTTATGTATAATATCATCCAACCGGAACATGGCGATGACATACGTAACTAGGCTTGGTACTGATCATCCCTGCCAAGTTTTGTTGAAATCCAGCCAGACGTTCATGAGAACTAGTCTGTATGAAGTTAGTGTATTAAAACCTTTAAGGAGTCATAACTCTGCCAAAATTCATTCAACCAGAACACGGCAATGACAGGTGCAACTGGGCTTGGTACTGATCATCCCCACCAAGATTCGTTGGGACCTCTGCCAAAAATAATTCAACCGGAATATGGCGATGATATGCACAACTCTGGGCTCTTCATTGGACCAAAAAATGTTTAGCCATTTTGGCTAAACCGCCTCAATTTTCTTCAGCCAATGGGATTTTTGTTTAGCCAGTTTTGGCTAAGCTTTTTTAGCCATTTTAGCAGAATTTAATACAATTTCCGATTACATATTTGTATAATTTTCTTACCATTAATATATATGTATATATATATATTAAACCAAGTTGAATGATATTAATTCTTTGACAGTTTCTAACAGTTAGATGGTTACATGAACATGGTTAAAACTTGATTTTAATATGTTGCCTCTATTATCACCACTGCCTCTATTATTTCTCACAGTTGGGGACATGTTCCAATGATGAATGTTGTAAAAAAACACAATTTTAAGCATACATGTATGCAGGTTCATTTTTATGACCTTTTTATATGTTGGTGCGTCGTGAAACCCTTCAATCAATCAAGCAATCAATCAATCAAGAAAACAACCAAGCATGTACCCATGATGGAAAAAACGGATGACATAGTTATTGTTCTGTTTCGTGTGGCCACGCGTACAACTCGAAAGAAATGGCTTGGTTTCAATGCGCGAAAACAGATGACAATGTATTGTTTACATGTTGTTTACATGTGCGTATCATTGGCTACTTTCAGTTTTGAATAACGGAGTTACAAAGTCATTATTTTAGTTAAAAGGGTGTAAATCTTTGTATGAGAAAGGTTAATTATTACCATTTTGATAATACGTCTTCGTTTTGTTTTCGCGCTGTTTTGCGATGTTTTTGTTATTGAAAAATGCGACTTTTTTTCGGCAAGCTCTTGTTGGGTTTACAATTTTCCTCCATTGTAAGCACACCAAGTGAGTTGCAGTTAGACGTCGCTAGGTAAAATAAGCCGTGTGTAATATAAAGCGCAATTGTCGTATCACCGTCTATAGATTTTAGCTCTTCTGTAAACACAGAGAACCCGTCAAGGATTATTCAGAAAAACATGGCCACGCCCAAGAACTACTTCCGCCAATTTCGCCAATACCAGCCGTCAGTTTACATGGGTTAAAATGACTTTAGCCAAATTGGCGAAAGCACTTGACAAAAGTTTCGCCATTTGAAATTTGATTTCGCCTATGGCGACTGGCAAACAAATGAAGAGCCCAGCAACTAGGCTTGATACTGATCATCCTTGTCAAGTTCAGCTGAAATCCAGCCAGGGGTTCAGGAGAATTCGCCCGGAAAATGTTTTGCATCAAAACCCTTTAAAGGGCGTAACTCTGCCAAAAATCGGTAAACTGGAAAGCGACGATGATATACACAACTAGGCTTGGTGCTGATCATCCCGTAAAGTTTCGTTGAAATCTGGCGAGGGGTTCAGGAGAACTAGTCCAGACAAAGTTTGTGTATTAAAACCTTTAAAGGGCTAATAACTCTGCCAAAAATCATTCAACCGGAACACAGTGATTATATGTACAACTAGGCTTGGTACTGATCATCCCTGAAAAGTTTCACTGAAATCCGTCCAAATGAAGGCCATTTCGTCTTACTGAGGCCAAAATATAGCATTTTTCAGAAAATCAAGGGCCATAACTCTGCTGTTACTGGTCCGATCTGGCCGGTTTTCAAACTTGTCCGAGCTTTCATTGACATTAACAATTTGGTAAAATTTGGGAAAGATCGGATGAAGAATGAAGGCCCTATCGTCTTAACGAGGCAAAATATAGCATTTTTAACTAAATCAAGGACCATAACTCCGCTGTTACTGGTCCGATCTGGCTGGTTTTCGATCTTGTCCGAGCTTTTATTGTTATTAACAATCTGGTATAGTTTGGTAAAGATCGGATGAAAAATGAAGGCCCTATCATTTTAAAGAGGCAAAATATAGCGCTTTTAACTAAATCAAGGGCCATAACTCCGCTGTTACTAGTCCAATCTGGCTGGTTTTCGAACTTGTCCGAGCTTTCATTGATATTACCAATCTGGTAAAGTTTGGTAAAGATCAGATGAAAAATGAATGCCCTACCATCGTAACGAGATAAAATATACGTATATAGCATTTTTAACTAAATCAAGGGCCATAACTCTGCTGTTACTGGTCCGATCTGGCTGGTTTTCAAACTTCTTCAAGCTTTCATTGATATTAACAACCTGTTAAAGCTTGGTAAAGATCGGATGAAAAATGAATGCCCTATCGTCTTAACGAGGCAAAATAGCATTTTTAACTAAATCAAAGGCCATAACTCCGCTGTTACTGGTCCGATCTGGCTGGTTTTCGAACTTATCCGAGCTTTCATTGATATAAACAACCTGTTGAAGTTTGGTAAAGATCGGATAAAAAATGAAGGCCCTATCGTCTTAACGAGACAAAAGTTAACGCCGGACAACGGACGACTCGCCATCCCATAAGCTCTTCTGGCCTTTGGCCAGTAAAGCTAAAAATCAAGGGCCAAAGCTCGGCTATTACTGGTCCGACCTGGCTGGTTTTCGAACTTGTCTGTGCTTTCATTGATATTAACAATCTGTTAAAGTTTGGTTAAGATCGGATGAAAAATGAAAGCCCTATTGTCTTAACGAGGCAAAATATAGCACTTTGAACTAAAATCAAGGGCCATAACTCTGCCGTTAATGTCCGTTCTGGCGGGTTTTCGAACTTGTTTGAGCTATCATTGATATTAACAATCTCATAAAGTTTGGTAAAGATTGGATGAAAAATGAAGGCCCTATCCTATTAACAAGGCAAAATATAGCATTTTTAACTCAATCAAGGGCCGTAACTCCGCTGTTACTGGTCCGATCTGGCTGGTTTTCGAACTTGTCTGAGCTTTCATTGATATTAACAATCTGTTTAAGTTTGGTAAAGATCAAATGAAAAATGAAGGCCCTATTGTCTTAACAAGACAAAAGTTAACAGACGACGGACGACTCGCCATCCCATAAGCTCTGCTGGCCCTTGGCCAGTAGAGCTAAAAAAAAAAAAAAATAATAATATAAAAAAAGAGTCATAAAAAGAATCTGGTAAAATGTGGCAAAGTGAATAACAAGGCAAATTATAGCATTTTAACGAAATCAAGGGCCATAACTCCGCTGTTACTGGTCCGTATGCGACATCCGATATAGGTCTGGGGGAAACCCTTCATATCAAAAATTCTCTCGCAGTCTGTAGACGTGTATTTTATGCACTAATAAATGATCATGCAGATGATTTATCTCCTCAAATAATTACTGAACCAAACTGAGAGAATCCAGAATTTTGTCTCCAAAATTAAACTGTCAGAGTTTGTAAAAAGGATATGAGCAATAAAGCAGGATGAACTTAGTGGTTGCACATTATGTATCCGAATATTTATGTATCCGGTTATTGCTGCACTTTCAAGAATTATTACGTCCTATGTTGACATAGATTTCCAGAGCATAGGCTTACATATAATAGCTGCACGAAATTTCACATTAATAATAATTTTTAATAGTTAAATAAGTAAAACGTAACTGTACCTCAGTTTAAGAGCAGAATATGTTAAATTCAGCTGCCTAAACGGTGACCGACTTCTGTCAAAACATTAGACCTGCTTCCGCTCGCGCATGACCACTTCTAAAATTTATCACGTGACAAACACACAAATTACGGCCATATTGCTTTTTTGAGCTTCGTGGTTCAAGCTGTTGGTACAAATATTAAAGAAAAACCGAGTGTTATACTCCAGGTATTGTCATAACATTTCTGTGAACTAATAAAAGCATTCACCTTCAAAAGATGCACAAGAGTGTCGCCGCAAAGCAGCATGCAAACGAACACACAAATTCTGTACAAGTTTTGTTGTTGACGTTTTAAGCGTTTCCTGTCCCTGCCTTAGCGATATAATGTGCTGTCCGTTTCATTGAACACGCTGGTTCATATGATATTACACTCTTATGTGTATTCGTCTATAATCGGTTAGTGAAACTGACACTTGGGTAAAGAACGGAGCGATTGAGTGACCGTATTGTGTAGACAACATGTACACACGTGTGTGGAACAGCCACCCCAAAAATATGCAAACAAGTTGCCAAACATTGCAACACAAACTGACGAAGTGACAGTATCATGTTAACTCATAATTTGGGTACTTCATTGGGGTTGATTGAACATTAGCTGTTATGGTAGTATGGTCCTGCCATCTATGAGGGAAGACGCAATACATTTACAGAGTTGGTAGGTGTAGACTTAAGAATCATGACTTTTATGGTAGTTCTTATTCTTTGATTATCTGCAGGACCCCGTACAGACCCACATACACACTTTTCCAGCGAGGTTTCAGAAGGCATCATGCAATACCTGCATAACCACAGTATTTCAGTAGAACAAACTTTAAATACCACAGCTGCATGCAGACAACTCACCAAAGAAAAAAAATACATGTATGCCAAAATTGTCTGCTGCTATGGCCAAAAAAAATTTACCTGTGTTTCCGGTGGCCCGGCCGACCCTATTTTTAAGGGACCGACCCTCAAACTTTTTCTGAACAATGATTTATCATAATATATCGAGGTAAACTGACATCACAGAAAAACTCTCAGCTTTATCATCAACTTGTATGGGGTTTATGAGATAAATACATGTAGAATCTCACAATATCTTGCTCCAAAAAAAAGAAAAGAAAATGCCTACCTACCAACCCTATATTTTTAGAGCATGCAATAGGAAACACACCTATTATTTTTTTTGGCCTAATGTTCGTCATTTTCATTGTTTACGTTCGAAATAATCTCGTTCTCGCTTGACGTCTCCTTCTGTATTTGGAAACTTAACCTAGCCCAACCCGCGTTGTAATCGTCAATTGTGATGGAAACGTGTACCATACAGATACTCGTATACCTGACAACTTTTCGATTAGCGTTCGTTTGTATCACTTATGGGGAGGTTAAAGTTTTCAAATAGGAAATACATGTCAGATCGAGATATGTCGAAATGTAAACAGTTCAGAAAATGTCTGCTTAAAAAACACGGACTCGTACAAAAATGCCTAAATCAACGAGATATACTTCTTTTTGGTGAGTCTTATGCATGCACATGCAGTGTTCATTCTGGAGGGCGACATCAGCGACAAAGTCGCTTTTTCCTCCGTGACTTCGCTTTTTATTAGCCGACAGCGAAGTTTAAGTCGCCTTCAGATTGACCACTTCGCTTTTTTCCAGCCCTCAAGCGAAGTGTAACCAGTCCTTTAATTGACCTGTTGTTTATGTCTCAGGACAGGCGTAGACATCTCTGGGAAGGGATTATGCTAATTGCTTTGATCGTTCACGGCAGAAACCCTGCAGGGAGCATACTTTCCTACAACTATGATATCCCCGAGGCAATTTTCGCACCTCGCCATTTTTTGTTTACAAATTAGACTGTACAGGGAATACACACGCCTTATCCAATGAGATTGCGTATAGCTGAACAATTGACCAATCGTAGGTTCCGTTACAGTTAGACAAGTGCGTGTTGAAAACGGTGATTGAAACAACAATCTGAAGTTAATTGACCTAGGTGATTAAATGATACCACCGAATAATGACTAGAGTTGTGTTTTCTTAATTGTTTGATAATAAACGGACCTTTTGGCATTCCAAACAAATTAATGCATGAAAAAGAGTTAATAATAGATGACATTTCTACTGAATTTTCGCCAGTATTTTACTTCCGAAAAAGTGCGGTGTCATAATAGTTTGGTAGGTACATAAGTTCGGATGGAGGAAAAACTTTTTTTTATTAAATATTGTTTTTAGCTAATACAAATTGGGAAACAAAACACATAAATTGGTCTTGGTCTTAATGAGGAATAAGCCTTTTAGAAAGAAGTTTGAGAATCATATTTACTCCCTTCATAGAACTCCATACAAATTGATAGAAAGATGAATAAATAAAGATACATGCAATATATTTATATTAATTCTTCTCTCAATTCTTTCTTCTATAGTTCCAGTATATATATAAGTGAAGAGTGCCTGTTAGTGTTAATAAACACATTTAATTTGAAACAGCTTGCATGCTCTTAAATAATCAAAAGGTTATAACCAATAGGCAGTGCTGAAGAAATAGGATAGCCCGACGCCCGGGGCTCCTCGAAATCCATTCCGGGCCTGTCTCATTTTGCAGACGAGGAGCCCGTCGGGCCTGTCTAAAAAAAAAAAAAAGTCACTTCTCCCTAAAATCCAGGCCTAGGTTGAACCCTGCACATGTGGTATTTAAGGTTTACTATATTAAATACGGCATTTGTTTATGCAGGCATTGCTAAATGTCTTTAGAAACCTCTGTTGATGGGGTCGACCCTGGTATCTACTTATTTTATAAAAGGTGGCATCGTAGCCAGGGTTAGACACTAACTGTTTATGACTACTAGCCTACAGGGCTAGTGCCTTCTTATTTTTACTAGCCCTTATTAAAACCAACTAGTCCATCTTTTACTCTTGTGCAGCAAAATAAAAAGGTACCAAAATATGCCTTGGTAGGTCCATGGATAAAGCCTTGGCTTTTGAGCTATAGACAGACATCTGACCAGCATGGGTTCGCTGCCTGGCGAAGGCATGTCTGAGGGGAAACTTTATAATCCATCTCATCTATAGCTGAGGTTGCATTCCTATATGACTGTACTGCTTGTAAATATTGCAATCCAACAGCTTTGTGACTAGGTCGTAGTCAATCTATTTATAGGCCAAGGCCATTATACCCTTCTTTGCAGTGACCAGTTTAAGGCCCTTTCCCCACTCAAATTTCTTTTAAAGTCATGCAGACTTACCTTGGAAATTTCATTCCCCTTTTATGGAATTTTTCCGCCAATTAAAGGCACCCTTCCCCAAAACTGGGAAAAAGCTCCGTACGCACTTACACGATGGCTAAAATACACCGATGTGTTTATTTGAATCATGAACATTGTTTTTTGCTGATGTCGCATTTCCTATGCTGTTTTTCGTTTGTTTCAATGGAGACAGTTCCGTATTTAAATATCGCCACATTTTTGTTTACAATGTGAAGGTCACACTCATGTCAATAAAATGCTTAGAAATTAATATAGTGACAGAAATGCTAGCGTCTGTACGAAAAAGATTTGGGCAATTGTGACGACATGTATAAACCCTGGGTTATTTTTCAGCATTTTTGTGCAAACAAAGAAAAAATGGCCAGTCAGTGTTCAGTAATCTAACACACACACCTACACATTCGCAGGTGCTTGTCTTGGTCTATATCGTACCCTACATTACATTACGATATTGAAGAGTTTGAATAGCTAAAAATTAAAATGATTTGGCAATTTTCGACATCAGGATTATATTAGATCATTTAAAATTGACATTTAAAAGATAAAAACGACTAGCCCGTCGGGCTTGTCAACTGTGAGTTCTTACTAGTCCTTTTCGAAAGTGACTAGCCTTGGGCTAGGGGGCTAGCGTTAGTGTCGAACCCTGGTAGCTCTGGTAGGTACATGTACACACCTTAAGAGCTACGATTCTCACAGCTAGATCCATCCCCATTTACACCAGATTGTCCTTGCTGAAAATAAGAGGCCTGTGTGGTTCTCTGGCAAGAATAGGGCCACTGCTTATCCAGGCAGAGGGGTAAAATACTCAGGATTGATGTTCATTGTCATTTTTAGCTCTACTGATCATAGATCAGCAGAGCGTATGCCGTGGTGCGTTGTCCGTCTGTCTGTCCGTAAACTTTTTTTGTAGCGACTACTCCTCTGAAACTACTGGATGGACTTTCATGAAACTTTCACAAATGTTGATCCTAGGAAAAATTCACATTGATGTGAAATTCATGATGGCCACCAAAGCTAAAAATAGATTTTTAAAAAACAAGTTTGTAGCAACTACTGCTTGAAAACTTTAAGTGATTCTAAAATGATCAGCATGACCTGATGTCGGTTCTTGTCGAAAACTGTTTTGATTCAACATTAAACAGGGCTGCCATCTTTGTTTACATAGAGTTATAACTTGTAGTGACTACTTCTCTGAAACTACTTGACGGATTTTCATGAAACTTCACTTGAATGTTGATCTTTATATCTAGTTGATCCAGTTGATCCTAGCAAAATTGCAGGTCGGCCAGAAATTCAAGATGGCCACCATGGCTAAAAATAGATTTTTTAAAAAACAAGTTTGTAGCGACTACTTCTTCAAAACTGACATGAGACTTTTTCTTAAATGATCAGCATGACATGATGTTGGTCCTTGTCAAAAATCATTTTGATTCGACATTAAACATGGCTGCCAGCGGCCATCTTTGTTTACATAGAGTTATGTAGTAAAAAACTTGTAGTGACTACTCTGAAACTACTTGACAGATTTTTATGAAACTTCAAAGGAATGTTGCTCTTGATGTCTAGTTGATCCTTGCAAAATTTCAGGTCAGTCGGAAATTTAAGATGGCCACCATGGCTAAAAATACGCGTTTTGGTAAAAGTTTTTGTTTTTCACACACGATGTATGTATTGAATGACTACCACTTGTAACAATTATTATTTCAATACTATCTTCACAAATTAGGCAATCAAGTTTTTTTCACAAAATGACCATGCAGGCTAGGGTGTGTTCACAATTTTTAGAAAAAAAGCCCTGCATTAAAGTGTCATCCTAAACAACAATGCTTTCATATAATAGCTGTGTGATCAACATACTTGTTTATTTAGTCTTTTTTTTATTTTTCAGCATTTAAAATGGCAGACACCTTAAAGTTCGGTCCGGAATGGTAAGCTGATTTAACAAAATTTGTGTACTATATTTATATCCACATTTGTACGATAACATGAACAATTGCTTGGCGTCATTTTGTTAAGGTCAAATAAAATTATATGTGTTGTTCCAGTTTCCCGACCGACCCCGCTTTTTAAGGCCGACAGAAAACAACATTTTAAGCACCCCCACCCACCGCCAATTATTATTTTATTTTATTTTTGTCAAATTACGTTTACTATCTGTTCTGTACCAGATATCAATCAACAGATACATATTTAAATTAGTTATTACATTGTGAAAGTACTGAGTGAGAAAAAAAAAAAAGACAAAAGATAAAAAAATAACATATTTTTAGAAAATAAATTATTTTCCCTACCTACCTATCCTATTTTTGCTAGCATGTAATAGAAACCACACATGATTTTATTTGGTCTGATGTTGATAACATGAACAATTGCATGATGTCATTTCATTTAAGAAATAGAACATCATTTACGGTGAATTATCGTGTAATATATCACGGTTTGGAGTTCAATTGTAAACAATAGTTCCACGAGCCCGAAGGGCGAGTGAAAGTATTGTTTACAATTGAACGACAAACCGTGATATATTACAAGATAATTCACCGTAAACGCTGTTCTATTTCTATTCTAATACCCCTAAAATGTGAAAATAACGCACATATCTGAAATCTTTCGCATTGTTTTGCTTACTCTCCTAACGTTGCAAACGTCACAGTGATATCTTTCGCACTGCACCCCTACCTGAAGGGGGAGCATATATGGCTTTGCACAGGCTGTCAGTCGGTCCATAATCTTCTTGTCTTTGCGAGAACTCAAGAACAGCTGGCACTACAAACTCGAAACTTGCCAGGAATGTTTGTGTCATGGTGTAGTTGTGCACCTTCCCTTTTGGGTAGATTCGCATAAGAAATGTGGTTGCCAGGGTAACAAAATATATAAAAAAAATGTTGGTTGGTCCATCTTGTCTTTGTGATAACTCAAGAACGGCTGGCACTACAAACTAGAAACTTGGCAGGAATGTTTGTGTCATGGTGTAGTTGTGCACCTTCCCTTTTGGGTAGATTCGCATAAGAAATGTGGTTGCCAGGGTAACAAAATATATAAAAAAAATGTTGGTTGGTCCATCTTGTCTTTGTGATAACTCAAGAACGGCTGGCACTACAAACTCGAAACTTGGCAGGAATGTTTGTGTCATGGTTTAGTTGTGCACCTCCCCTTATGGGTAGATTCGCACAAGAAATGTGGTTGGCATGGTAACAAAAGTTGTAAAAAATCACTAAAAATCGCTTGTCTTTCTTCGCGATAACTCGAGAACAGCTGGCACTACAAACCCAAAACTCGGCAGAAATGTTTGTGTCATGGTGTAGTTGTGCACCTCCCCTTTTGGGTTTAGCTGTGCACCTCCCCTTTTGGGTAGATTTGCATAAGAAATGTGGTTGGCATGGTAACGAAAGTTGTAAAAAATCACTAAAAAGCGCTTGTATTCCTTCGCGGTAACTCGAGAACAGCTGTCACTACAAACCCAAAACTCGGTAGAAATGTTTGTGTCATGGTGTAGTTGTGCACCTCCCCTTTTGGGTAGATTCGCATAAGAAATGTGGTTGGCATGGTAACAAAACTTGTATAAAATCACTAAAAATCGCTTGTCTTCGTGATACTCAAGAACAGCTGGCACTACAAATGCCAAACTTGGCAAGAATGTTTGTCTCATGGTGTAGTTATACATCTCCCCTTTTGGGTAGATTCACATAAGAAATGTGGTTGCCATAGTAACAAAACTTGTAAAAAAAAATCACTAAAAATTGCTTGTCATTTTATTGAACTATTTTGGCTTATGGGTTCAGTTTTTAGCTCTACTGGCCAAGGGCCAGCAGAGCTTATGGGATGGCGAGTTGTCCGTCATCCGTCCGTCGTCCGGCTGTTAACATTAATCTTGTTAAGACGATAGGGCCTTCATTTTTATGGGAATGCCGAGTTGTCCGTTGTCCGTTGTCCGTTGTCCGTCCGTCCGTCCGTCGTCTGTTGTTAACTTTTGTCTCGTTAAGACGATAGGGCCTTCATTTTTCATCCGATCTTTACCAAACTTTAACAGGTTGTTAATATCAATGAAAGCTCGGATGAGTTCGAAAACAAGCCAGATCGGACAAGTAACAGCGGAGTTATGGCCCTTGATTTAGTTAAAAATGCTATATTGCTAAATTTTGCCTCGTTAAGACGATAGGGCCTTTATTTTTCATCCTATCTTTACCAAACTTTACCACATTGTTAATATCAATGAAAGCTTGGACAAGTTCGAAAACCAGCCAGATCGGACTAGTAACAGCGGAGTTGTGGCCCTTGATTTAGTTAAAAATGCTATATTTTGCATTGTTAAGACGATAGGGGCTTCATTGTTCATCCAATCTTTACCAATCTTTATCAGATTGTTAATGTCATTGAAAGCTCGAACAAGTTTGAAAACCAGCCATATCAGACCAGTAACAGCGGAGTTATGGCCCTTGATTTAGTTAAAAAATGCTATATTTTGCCTCGTTAAGACGATAGGGGCTTCATTGTTCATCTGATCTTTACCAAACTTGATCAGATTGTTAATATCAATGAAAGCTTGGACAAGTTCGAAAACCAGCCATATCGGACTAGAAACAGCGGAGTTATGGCCCTTAATTTAGTTAAAAATGCTGTATTTTGCCTCGTTAAGACTATAGGAGCTTCATTGTTCATCCGATCTTTACCAAACTTTATCAGGTTGTTAATATCAATGAAAGCTCGGACAATTTCGAAAACCATTCTTATCGGACCAGTAACATAGGAGTTATGGCCCTTGATTTAGTTCAAAATGATATATTTTGCATCGTTAAGACAATAGGACCTTCATTTTTCATCTGATCTTTACCAAACTGTATCAGATTGTTAATGTCTATGAAAGCTTGGTCAAGTTCGAAAACCAGCCAGATCGGACCAGTAACAGCGGAGTTATGACCCTTGATTTTGTTAAAAATGCTATAGGGCCTTCATTTTGCATCTGATCTTTGTCAAACTTTACCAGATTTTATGACTTTATTTTTATATTAGTATTATTTTTATATTATATATATTTTTTTAATTTCTTTTTATTAATTTTTTTTAATATTTTATTTTATTTTTAGCTCTACTGGCCAAAGGCCAGCAGAGCTTATGGGATGCCGAGTTGTCCGTCCGTCCGTCCGTCCGTCGTCCGTCCGTTGTTAACTTTTGTCTCGTTAAGACGATAGGGCCTTCATTTTTCATCCAATCTTTACCAAACTTTAACAGATTGTTAATATCAATGAAAGCTCGGATGAGTTCGAAAACCAGCCAGATCGGCCAAGTAACAGCGGAGTTATGGCCCTTGATTTAGTTAAAAATGCTATATTGCTATATTTTGCCTCGTTAAGACGATAGGGCCTTCATTATTTAACCTATCTATACCAAACTTTACCACATTGTTAATATGAATGAAAGCTCGGACAAGTTCGAAAACCAGCCAGATCGGACCAGTAACACCAGAGTTATGGCCCTTGATTTAGTTAAAAATGCTATATTTTGCCTCGTTAAGACGATAGGGGCTTTATTGTTCATCTGATCTTTACCAAACTTTACCAGATTGTTAATATCAATGAAAGCTCGAGCAAGTTCGAAAACTAGCCATATTGGACCAGTAACAGCGGAGTTATGGCCCTTGATTTAGTTAAAAATGCTATAGTTTGCCTCATTAAGACGATTGGGGCTTCATTGTTCATCCGATCTTTACCAAACTTTATCAGATTGTTAATATCAATGAAAGCTCGGACAAGTTTGAAAACCAAACATATCGGACCAGTAACAACTTAGTTATGGCCCTTGATTTAGTTCAAAACGCTATATTTTGCCTTGTTAAGACGAGAGGGCCTTCATTTTTTCATCCGATCGTTACCAAACTTTTATTTTTTTAATTATTTTTTTAAATTAATATATTATTTTTTTTATTATTATTTTTTTTAATTTTTTAATTTTAATTTTATTTTTTTTTTAATTTTTAGCTCTACTGGCCAACGGCCAGCAGAGCTTATGGGATGGCGAGTTGTCCGTCTTCCGTCCGTCCGGCGTCCGTCGTCCGTCGTCCGTCGTTAACTTTTGTCTCGTTAAGACGATAGGGCCTTCATTTTTCATCCGATCTTTAACAAACTTTAACAGGTTGTTAATATCAATGAAAGCTCGGACAAGTTCGAAAACCAGCCAGATCGAACCAGTAACAGCGGAGTTATGGCCCTTGACTTAGTTAAAAATGCTATATGTTGCCTCGTTAAGACGATAGGGCCTTCATTTTTCATCCGATCTTTACCAAACTTCACCAGATTGTTAATATCAATGATAGCTCGGACAAGTTCGAAAACCAGCCAGATCGAACCAGTAACAGCGGAGTTATGGCCCTTGACTTAGTAAAAAATGCTATATGTTGCCTCGTTAAGGCGATAGTGCCCTCATTTTTCATCCGATCGTTATCAAACGTTACCAGATTGTTAATATCAATGAAAGCTTGGACAAGTTTAAAAACCAGCCAGATCGGACCAATAACAGCGGAGTTATGGCCCTTGGTTTAGTTAATAATTCTATATTTTGCCTCGTTAAGACGATAGGGCCTTCATTTTTCATCCGATCTTTACCAAACATTACCAGATTGTTAATATCAATGAAAGCTCGGACAAGTTCGAAAACCAGCCAGATCGAACCAGTAACAGCGGAGTTATTGCCCTTGACTTAGTTAAAAATGCTATATGTTGCCTCGTTAAGACGATAGGGCCTTCATTTTTCATCCGATCTTTACCAAACTTCACCAGATTGTTAATATCAATGATAGCTCGGACAAGTTCGAAAACCAGCCAGATCGAACCAGTAACAGCGGAGTTATGGCCCTTGACTTAGTAAAAAATGCTATATGTTGCCTCGTTAAGGCGATAGTGCCCTCATTTTTCATCCGATCGTTATCAAACGTTACCAGATTGTTAATATCAATGAAAGCTTGGACAAGTTTAAAAACCAGCCAGATCGGACCAATAACAGCGGAGTTATGGCCCTTGGTTTAGTTAATAATTCTATATTTTGCCTCGTTAAGACGATAGGGCCTTCATTTTTCATCCGATCTTTACCAAACATTACCAGATTGTTAATATTAATGAAAGCTTGGACAAGTTCGAAAACCAGCCAGATCGGACCCGAACAGTGGAGTTATGGCCCTTGATTTAGTTGAAAAAAAGTATATTACGATAGGGTCTTGATTTTTTCGTCCGATCTTTACCAAACTTTACCAGATTGTTAATATAAATGAAAGCTCTGAAAGTTTGAAAACCAACCAGATCGGACGAGAAACAGCAGAGTTATGGCCCTTGATTTAGTTAAATATGCTATATTTTGCCTCGTTAATACTATGATAGGGCCTTCGTTTTTCATCCGAACTTTACCAGATTGTTACTATCAATGAAAGCTCCAAGAAGTTTCAAAACAGCCAGATTGGACCATTTACACCGGAGTTATGGCCCTTGATTTTCTGAAATATGCTATATTTTGGCCTGATTAAGAAGAAAGGGCCTTCATTTGGCCAGATTTCAGTGAAACTTTTCAAGGATGATCAGTACCAAGCCTAGTTGTACATATCGTCACTGTGTTCCAGTTGAATGATTTTGGTGGAGTCCCTTTAAAGGTTTTAATACACAAACTTTGTCTGGACTAGTTCTCCTGAACCCCTGGCTGGATTTGAACGAAACTTGATAAGGATGATCAGTATCAGGTCTAGTTGTGCAAATCATTGCCGTGTTTCGGTTGAATGATTTTTGGCAGAGTTATGGCCCTTTAAAGGTTTTAATACACAAACTTTGTCTGGACTAGTTCTCCTGAACGCCTCCCCACATTTCAACGAAACTTTACATGGATGATCAGCAGCAAGCATAGTTGTGCATATCATGGTGGCATTCTGGTTAACAGATTTTTGGTGGAGTTATGGCCCTTTAAAGTTTTTTATACACAAACATTTTCCGGGCTAGTTCTCCTGAACCCCTGACTGTATTTTAACGAAACTTGACAAGGATGATCAGTATCAAGCCTAGTTGTGCATATCGTCGCCATATTCGTGTTGAATTATTTTTGGCAGAGTTATGGCCCTTTAAAGGTTTTAATAGCCAAACGTTGTCCAGATTAGTCTCTTCTGAATTCCTTGCTGGATTTCAACGAATCTTGATGGGGATGATCAGTACCAAGCCAAGTTGTACCTGTCATTGCCGTGTTGTGGTTGAATGAATTTTGGCAGAGTTATGACCCCTTAAAGGTTTTAATACACAAACTTCGTACAGACTAGTTGTCCTGAACCTCTGGCTGGATTTCAACGAAACTTGTCAGGGACAATCAGTACCAAGCCTAGTTGCGTATATCATCACCATGTTCTGGTTGAACGATATTTGAAAGAGTTATGGCCCCTTATACATAAACTTTATCTAGAGCCAGTAGAGCGTCCACAGGCCCTCTTGGGCCTCTTGTTTTTTTTAAATTTTTTTAATTTTTTTTTTTTTAATTAATAATTTTTTTAGCTCTATGTTGGACCAGTCGGACCAGTAACAGAGGAGTTATGGCTCTTGATTTAGTTAAAAATGCTATATTTTGCCTCGTTAAAGGTAGGGTCTTCATTTTCATCTGATCTTTACTGAACTTTAACAGATTCTTTAGTTATGGCCCTTGATTTAGTTCAAAAGCTGTTTTTTCCCGAAACTTTCAAAAAAACGTAAATGGCAGTCACTCACTTCATTGATGTTATAAGAGCCATGTTAGCCAGTAGAGCATCCACAGGCCCTCTTGGGCCTCTTGTTTTAATTTTTTTTTATTATTTATTTATTTTTTTATTTTTTAATTGTAATTTTTCTTTTTAATTATTATTATTTATTGATTTTTTTTTATTGATTTTTTTTAATATGTTTTTTTTTAATTTCTTTTTTCCATTTTTTTTTTTTAGCTCTACCAGTCGGACCAGTAACAGAGGAGTTATGGCTCTTGATTTAGTTAAAAATGCTATAGCCTCGTTAATACAGTATGGCCTTCATTTTTCATCTGATCTTTACCAAACTTTACCAGATTCTTTAGTTATGGCCCTTGATTTAGTTTAAAAGCTGTTTTTTGCCCGAAACTTGGGCCTCTTGTTCATTTGATCTTTAACATATTGTTAATATCAATGAAAGCTCGGACAAGTTCGAAAACCGGCCAGATCGGACCAGTAACGGACCAGTAACAGCAGAGTTATGGCCCTTGATTAGTTAAAAATGCTATATTGCTATATTTTGCCTCGTTAAGACGATAGGGCCTTCATTTTTCATTCTATCTTTACCAAACTTTACCATATTGTTAATATCAATGAAAACTCGGACAAGTTTGAAAACCAGCCAGATCGGACCAGTAACAACGGAGTTATGGTCCTTGATTAGTTAAAAATGCTATATTGATATATTTTGCCTCGTTAAGACAATAGAGCCTTTATTTTTCATCCTATCTTTACCAAACTTTACCACATTGTTAATATCAATGAAAGCTTGGACAAGTTTGAAAACCAGCCATATCGGACTAGTAACAGCGGAGTTATGGCCCTTGATTTAGTTAAAAATGCTATATTTTACCTCGTTAAGACAATAGGGGCTTTATTGTTCATCCGATCTTTACCAAACTTTATCAGATTGTTAATGTCGCTGAAAGCTCGAACAAGTTTGAAAACAAGCCATATCGCAGGGCTTCCGTTAATGGGCGTACGGCCGTAAATTACGTCCAAAAATCGTAGTTGTACGGCGAAAATTAACATCAAAGGCGTACAGTGTACTTCCAAAAACTTCAAAGTACGCCGCGATCGTTTACTACGGACGTCCAATAATCTGTAAATTACCGATTATAGCCCCGCCCATCTAATCTAACTTCATTTGAGACTGCCGACGTAACAAGTTGTAAAGCAATTAAAACTCAGTGGAGCCTGTAATTGACAGGTAAATCCGGTTTTGTCCAGTTTTTATCAATGGTCACACGCATGACCGGTGAGAGTGTTAATTAGATAATTGGCCTAGTCGCGCATTTCACAAAATGAACGTCAAATTGCTTAATTTATATTTATTAACCACAAAGTTGAAACTCCTTACACAAACAGATTATACTTTTAAGGCTATTTCTTTTATATCTTTGTGTCACTTTTCTATGTTATTATCAAAGTTACAAATAGAAACGAAGTACGACAAACAATATTTAATAATCTCTAACCTAGGGGAGAGAACTCTTCGCAAATGGAGACTAAACACGGAAGTGAAATTATCACTGGCAAAAACGATCGATTGCTTTGATAATAAATTAAAGAATCTGTTACATTTATTCCTACACTTGACAGTTTTACATACCTTTCATTAATGTATGCCAATTTAAAAGCTTTCCTGGACTGATAAATTGAAAACTGTTTGCAAAATGTAATTTACTGTATAAAACGTGTGGGTGGGGTATGGCACGCAAAGGGAAATTAAGTATTTTTAGTTTGAAACCGTTTATATAATGAGGTCATCAAATATTTTCTTTTATAAATATATAGATGATTATAATTATCCTTTTTTTCTTTTTAGACACAATTTAGATGTGTTGTTTCCCTCACTACCACGTGGATTCACTGACTCAAAGACTATGAATGCCATGCCCAAACACTGGAACTTCCTAAATTTTCCCCATGAACTTCCAAATTTGATACACAGGAAGTTCGAACTTCCTACATTTGAACCTTAGTGGAAGCCCTGATATCGGACCAGTAACAGCGGAGTTGTGGCCCTTGATTTAGATAAAAATGCTATATTTTGCCTCGTTAAGACGATAGGGCCTTCATTTTTCATCTGATCTTTCCCAAACTTTACCAAATTGTTAATATGAATGAAATACATAGCCGTAGGAACGTTACCATCGTTGCAGAAATTGGGGGCCAAGTGAATATTTTTAATAACGTTTTTGTCTTGTTTCTTTGCTTGTCCACATTTAAATGAATACAATAGCATATTTTTTTTCTGTCAACTGGTTAATTGTACACACTGTGACATTAAAAGTTCCATACACTAGCTGCCAAGCTTTTTTTTTGGATGGTCATCAAAAATGATGGGGTTGTGTGTGTGCTGATTGGTGGGGTGGGAGGGCGGAATAAAATGACGTTGTATACTGTCTCATCATTTTATGATTTAAGTAACACAAAGATGTAATAGACACAAAAGAAGAAAATGCAACCATATGATTCTTTTAAATGAATAAATACAATGTATTAACTAATTCATAAAATACATTCTCCCTTCCTTTTCTAACTAAGTATAATGGTCCAAATTATGCGGCGGTCCGTCCCGGTTAACACGAATAATGGTCAGCGCCAATTTTTGGGGCAATTAAGTGTTCTTAAATGTAGGGCAAGGGACATTATGGGCAGGGCAAGTGACATTATGGGCAGGGCAAGTGACTTTTGAAAATCCACTTGCCCTGGGCAAGTGGATTTTCAAAATATTTCCAGAACCCTGTGCTTTATTGCAAAATATTTACAAAGTCAGGTCAAATATACAAATGTTTACAAGGAAATACTATAAAAATAACAATATTTAAATCATGTATCATGTATTGAAACCAGGCAATTAAAACAACCTGATATTTATGTACAACTAACTTATGAACATTCCAAATTTGAGGCGTTAAAGCGATTACATTTTTTCCCAATTGGGAAAAATTATCGGCATAAATTTTCCCAATTTTCCAGGGTCTTTTTCCCAAAATGGGCAGAAAAAGGCCTGGAACTACACACACACACACACACACACACACTGACACTATGTATTTGTGAAGACTCACTAAAAATTGCTTGGCTTCCATAACTCAAAAACAGCTGGCACTCACAACTTGGCAGTAATGTTTGTGTCATGGTTGTTCAAGGGGGGCATATATGTTTTACAAACATTTCTTGTTCTACTAACGTTACAAATCTTATAGTGATATATCGTTGAATATAACGAGATATTTTAAACTAGGCTATATAGTGCAGGTGTATTAGAATTACAAAAAACATACAAACATTGATTATTGGAGACGTCTTGTGCGCAAAATGTCAGTGGTATGAATGAAAAAGAATCGATCCTGGGTATTTGGTGAAGATAGGGTTGGGAATTCCAACCTTCGGCATAGCTGTTTAAATCACAACCTTGGTAGAGCCAAGCAAATCTCATGAAACTTCATGGGTAGACTGCCTGTGATGAGAGAATGGCCCCTATTGATTTTGAGGTCAGGAGGTCAAAGGTCAAGGCCACCATTAACTGAAATCCTATTCCACTCAATCTTTACTCAAATGTTAGGGTGCGGAATGGTGGGGACTGGTAGCGGGGTTATATTTGTCGCCCTTAAAAGGTGGCGGCTCTAGTTGTTTTTGTTAATGAAGACCTATACCTGTGTTTAAAAAGCATTTTGCTAGTAATATGATACTCAGATATGGGCCAAATGCAAAATACAGTTTTAATGAAAAAATACTTTTATAAGTACGCTAGTAAGGCCTTACAAAAAACGTGTGTTTCCGGTTTCCCGACCGACCCTACTTTTTCACCGCCGACCCTAATATTTTTAGCGGAAAAAAGTAAAATAAAAATAAAAATAAAATATTACAATCAAACAACAACTATTTTTATTCAAATGATAATTTTAAAAGCCAGAGTTGTTAAACATCTCATCTGGATCAAAACTGTTTGCAAAGGTTATGAAGAAGTTGCCTTAGTACAAAAATGGCATAATATTTGCGAACAATATATATAAAAAAAATATCTAAAAAAACAACTTTTTCCTACCTACCTACCCAAACTTTTTGACAGGGTGAAACCAGAAACACACATATTATTTTTTTAGGCCTCACATTTTATTACATATTTTCTAAATTGAATGTAAAATTTGGACAAAAACAGGGATCAAATGTAATATATTTAGCCACTTATTTAAAAAGCAAGCGCGAATATTTTCTACTTGCTATTTTAATCAAGGTAGGTACTAGCATTAATAATTAAAAAATTTGATTCATTTTAGACGGATTGCTATACGTGTGAAAATGAAATGACATTTTCACACTCGGCTAGATGCAGAAATGTAATAATGTATAATTCTACTTACTTATATCCAAATATTTAACTAAGTTAGATAAATATGTTCAGTGAATAAATGTAGACAATAAATATAGTCTGAGACCTAGTGGGTTTCTTTTATTACTTGAAAAATGTACCAAGTGCTAATATTTTCTACTTGCAATCTTGCATTTAGCAAGTAAATGAGTGTTACATTTGAACCCTGGAAAAAACTTATGAAAACTCAGTATGTTTTTTGCAGATTCAAGTAAAATTGAGAAAAAATAAGTCAATTTGGTAACAGGATTACAGGCAGTCACTGCTTTCAGCATATGTTCAAAATTTGATGAAAACTAAATGTTTTATTAGCATTTAAAATCAGGGTACTTCTAATAAGAGTCGGCTAGTTTATTGTGTTTTTAATTTCTTGTGATTTTATGTGACGGCGTATTCTGAGTATGCTTCATCTTGTACCTTCATTATTTCAGGCTAAGACAGTTATCAGGGGGAAACAGTGTGAGCACCCCACCCCCTTCCCCTGCCCCGGGGTTTGGCAAGTACAAGTTGGCAGATTACCGGTAACACATTAACACATATTACACAATCAAATTTATTAATCAATTTTGTTTTTATTGTTAATTGAAACTATTTTTGTTAAACATTTTTTTATAAAAAAGCCATTCATTGTTTTCTCCTTCTATTGTGCAGGTACGGTAGAGAGGAAATGCTGGCACTTTTTACTCTGAGTTCCCAATTGCCAGATGAACTTACAGAATTTGGTCCCATAATCACAGACAAGGCGCAGGATCCTCTCGCGCTTCACCCACCAACTGAAGAGGAGCAGGTAAGAGGGCCTCGAGGTGTACTCTAAGCACTGTTTCGCCTATAGTAAACACAACAACTGCCTAGCCAATTATATTAAAATGCACACTATGAGCGATATGTGATGTTTTAAGAACAGACATCATAGCCCTGTCTTATCAACGTGCAGCAGCAAACATCTCTGGCTGTGATCAAATGTAGGTATAATGTTAATCTTTTCACCATTGCCATTATTATGAGATAGAATTCGTAGATACGCCTCCTGTCCATCAAAAAAGTATCTGACCAATTAAAATCGCATAGGGTATTTACACATGTAGATAAAGCATGTGTTATCCCACAAACCTTATATACACATGGTAAATATATGTGGCCCAATTTGGAATGGACTGGTGGGCCGGGTTTACAGAAGTCTACGGATCTATGGTTGAAGTAAGAGCTGCATCTTTTATCTTGTTTGCAGCGTATAATGTCACAGTCAGTTAACAGTGCTGCTGTACTCCGAATGATGGGAAGAGGAGCCCCGACAATGCGTGGACGAGGGATTGCCATTGAGAGGGGCAGGGGCAGAGGTAGGGGATCGTTTACCCCATTCCGTTAATTCTAAATCTATTTTGTACTGGTACTAATTTTAATAGCGAGGGCCAAATAAAATTGTACATTTGCTTCCGGTTTCCCGACCGACCCCGTTTTTAAGGGCCGGTCCTAAACATTGTATGCCAAATTTTTAGCTCGACTGATCAGAGATCAGCAGAGCTTATGCCGTGGTGTGGCGTCTGTCCGTCCGTCCGTCCGTCCGTCTGTCTGTCAGTCCGTCTGTCTGTAAACTTTTATTTGTAGCGACTACTCCTCTGAAACTACTGGATGGATATTCATGAAACTTTACAGAAATGTTGCCCATGAAGTCTAGTTGATCCTAGCAAAAATTCATGTTGATGTGAAATCCAAGATGGCCACCAAAGCTAAAAATAGATTTTTAAAATACACGTTTGTAGCGACTACTTCTTGAAATCTATAAGTGATATTGATATGGGACTTTTTCTAAAATGATCAGCATGACATGATGTTGGACCTTGTCGAAAATCGTTTTGATTTGACGTTAAACATGGCTGCCAGCGGCCATCTTTGTTTACATAGAATTATATAGTAAATACTTGTAGCGACTACTCCTCTGAAACAACTTGGCGGATTTTCATGAAACTTTACAGGAATGTTGCTCTTAATGTCTAATTGATCCTAGCAAAATTTCAGGTTGGCCGGAAGTTCAAGATGGCCGCCATGGCTAAAAATAGATTTTTAAATACAAGTTTGTAGCGACTACTTCTTGAAAACTATAAGTGATATTGATATGGGACTTTTTCTAAAATGATCTGCATGACATGATGTTGATCCTTGTCAAAAATCGTTTTGATTCGATGTTAAACATGGCAGTCAGCGGCCATCTTTGTTTACATAGAGTTATATAAAGAAAACTTGTAGGGACTACTCCTCTGAAACTACTTGACGGATTTTCATGAAACTTCACAGGAATGTTGCTCTTGATGTCTAATTGATCCTAGCAAAATTTCAGTTTGGCCGGAAATTCAAGATGGCCGCCACAGCTAAAAATAAATTTACAAAAAAAAAGTTTGTAGCGACTACTTCCTGAAATCAAAATCAATCAGTAGAGCTTCAATGTCATTGACCTCTTGTTTTAAAATGTTTTCTATCGATTCTGTACCTGATATTCACAAATACATATTTTTAAGTTAGTTTATTACGTTTTACAAGTATTGAGTGGGGAAAAAAAGACGAAATATAAAATAAAATCTTCTTGGATTTTTTTTTTTTAATTCCTTCCTACCTACCCTACTTTTTTTTTAGCATTTAACAGTAACTATTCATAATTTTATTTGGCCTGATTGGTAACAAGTTTTGTTTTAAACACAGGGTTCCGACAAAACTTGTGCAAAAAAAAGAGAATGAAATAAGACTTTTTTTGCTCTGCTATAATTGCAATATATTAAAAACTAAATCACTCATGTCTTGGGATAATGTATTGTGAACTGACATTTGTTTATATAATACTTCAGGAAGGGGGCGGGGTGAAGGCTTTGTGCAGCGGGGTGTGTCATACGAGGAAATGGAGGGAGGTGGAGGCTTTGGTCGAGCACATCAACTGCCAGATGGTTCTTGGGAGGAACAGTATGTTAACTATTTATTCTTTTATCGTGAAGAAAAAAAAATTGAAGGGGAAAATTGAACACGATTTGCGACGTTAAATGACTGATATACCGTTGCAATAATCAAAATACCAATACTGGTTAAGCCGTTTCTAATTTCAATGTTTTTGACAGTTTTAGTTTTTTACACACAAATGCATTGAAATAAAACGTAATGATGTCTTGTTTTGACAGTTGAACATCACATGAGTGGATTTGCGACAGGTTATGCATTTTTTAATAGTCACAAATGTTTAAACGTCAACCAATCTGATTGCAAGATTTTTGGCAAGTGCGTTAGAATACATGTTGTTTGTTGTAGGGGTCAGAACACTTATCCTAGACCATACGGCAGTCGCTATGAAGAAACGTCACCTACACAACCATCGGCTAAGATATTTCAGAGATCTCTGAGCAGCGACAACTGGCGAGACAGGGAAGAAGAAGAAGGAGATGGGGGCGACTGGAGAAAAGCTGGGGGTTCAAAGTGGGGGACAAGGGGCAGTTGGCGCGACAGACGGGAGGGTGGTGGGGGCTTTGAGTACGACAGAGTCCAACAAAATAATATACAGAGGGGCGGCTTCAGCAGACAATATCAGCGCAGCCGCAGCAGTGAATCATGGGAAGAAGAGATGCCAGAATGGAGCACGGACGGGGATCTAGAAGAACTCGGAACGTTCGACTCCAGTGGAGTATTTGTCCCAACTAAATTACCAAAGGTTTGTGTTTTCTTAAGTTTTGTTGGCATGCATTTTAGGAAGTTGTCTTTATCAATTGCTCTTAAGGAGCTGTTTCCAGCCTATTGTATTTGGGGGGTGGGGAAGAGAATTTGTATAGGTAATGGTAAATCACTATTACACGTACAGTTGGGCAATTGAACTTGCCTTAAACAATATTCAGGAATCTGATGATGACCATTTTGTAATCTTTTCTGATTCCCTTTCATCTTTTCAAGCCCTGGGTATTATGAAACATGATAACCCAGTTGTGCTTCAACTTTTACAAATTTAAGTTCAATTCTCTTATAGTTGAGCCCCGTATGGTTCCCGGGTGCCCCCGTTTGGTCACGGGGCAAAGAATAGGGCCACTGCAGATCCCTTTGTAGGGGTAGGCAGAGGGGTAGAATTCCCCAAAATTCATATTCATTTTATCATTTTTTGTTCATTAAAGGTCTTCATCATGATCCCTGCATTGTTTCAGGTGCCATCTCGCTCACATCGAAAGAGCAGTGGCAGAAAAACAATAACGTGGCTCCAGCGTAAATGGAGTTTCTACGATAGAATTTGCAGCAACTCTGCAGTTCAGGGTGAGAAGGTTCTAGGCCCATTTTCCATATTTTATCTAGATGTACATGGAAGATGAGCCTGGCATGTTCATGCCTTTTAGGCGCCATATAACCTTTTCATGTGTTGGTGCGCCTTAAAACCCCAATCCAATTCAATTCTTATAGTTGATAATGTTATTATTTTCTGCTGGCGTCCAAGCCATGTAGGAATCTGTGGTAATGATAGAGCTGATAGTGCTGCTAAAGCAGCATTAGGTTTACATATATATATCTAATGCCAAATTACCTTCTACTGATTTTAAAAGTTGTATTAACAGTTATATTCGTAACTCTTGGCAGCCGCTTGGGATTTGTCAGTTAACAATAACTCCATTCAATTAAACCGTTACTCAGAGAATCATGGCGTTCTTCTAGTAGACCCATTCGTCGAGAAGTTGTCCTAGCACAGTGCAGGATAGGGCATACACGTTATACTCATTCATATTTATTACAAGGTGAGCAATTACTAGAATGTGTACCTTGCTTTACACCATTAACAGTCAAACACATCTTGTTTGAATGTGTAGACTTTGATCCTATGCGTCAAGGTACTACAATGTTAATACTATGAAAGAGTTATTTGATACTATAGATTTTAGTCTTGTTTTAGATTTCCTGAAAGAAATCAGACTATATAAATCAATATAATATGTTCTTATATATATATTTACTTATTTATATACCCGTTGACTGGCATTTGTTGATTTACATATATATAGTTTATATTACTACCATATCATCCCTTATTTGTAAATAGTTTTATCTTTATATATTTACATTAATTTTTAATTACTACTTAATTTCTTCATCTTTCATCAGTTTTTGCGCACAATATGACCTATGTATGTGTCGACGTGCCGTAAAACGCCATTCATTCATTCATTCATTAGACGTACAATTTTTATGAGAAAATGGTGGTATTGAATTTTGTTTCATTTGATAGGCCCTCCCAATACAGCTTTTGTATGAAACCAACATATTAAAACATAAAAGCAGGTGTTTCATTAGATTTGTTTTGGTGTGTTTTCTTCTATAAACAGTGAATTACCGACAGCGTTTTGTATTTAGTACAGTGTACATGTTAATTTGCTTCTTTTTTGCTACATAAAAGTATTAAAAGTATTATATACTGCTATTCCCTAGATACTGTTCTATATACCAATGCTTTTCAAGAAAAAACTTTACTCGGGCCTCAATTTATGGCCAAAAAAAAAAGGGGTTGTTTCTGGTATTCCGACCGACCCTAAACTTTATTGGGCACAATTTTTTTTATGTTTTTAAGACATGTAAGTGTTGTGGAACTCATATTATGTAATATGTTCAAGAAAACATGCTTTTGATGTTCTTGTATTTAGTATAGTAAGGATTAATTCTAAAAAGGAAAAAGAAGATTTTCCTACCGACCTACCCTAATTTTTTGTGGAAAAATACCAGAAACAGAACTCTTTTCTTTTTTTTTTGGCCTTAGCAGTAAATAAGCAAGCTTTCCATGCCTTTTCAATGATCATTTGGCATTGGGAAATAGGTCCTCAAGCAGCCACAGTGACTGTTTTTGTTGTTTTAAGGCTGTATATATGCTTGTTCTCACCTCTTTACAGAATAACTTATGAATATAATTACACTTTTACAGGGTCGGAGGGTTGAATTCGAAAGGGAGGGTCCAGGAAATGGAAAAGATGGTGGAAGTCCCGAGTCATCACAGTCTTCAAAATCTTCAAATGGCAAAATGGAAAAGGTAGTAAAGCGGGCATGGTCTGAGAAGTGCCAGGGTTTGAAATGAATAAAAACTTTATTAGCATTGTTTTGTAATGAATAACATTATCAAATCAGGACTGGTGACTTTAAGCCAAGGTTCTTACTCGGCCAGCATTACTACCAGTAAAAAACTGAAAGTGAGTGAGTGATACCTGCGTTGTATCTCATAAGATTCATCAATGGAAGACTAATATACTGATTTGAAAACGCAACACTTCATATTTTTTGAATTTCTAGAGTGAAATTGAAGTCGGTCAATGTTTTAAAGAAGTAGAATAAATCGTATGCATATGTTTATCGCCATGTGTTAACCTTTGGGACAAAGAGACTTGCGTACTAACATAAAATGCAATCTTGATTTGAACAAAAAAACAGCGGATTAAAAATAATCAAAAATGTTGTGTTGTTAAATGAACTAAGTATATTATTTAAAAAAAAAAGGAAATTCTTTTCCAGTTTTCATGAATTCCGATTCCACATATATAATATTTGAAGGATACAACCTGTTAATGAATGAAGGCCTTGGTAGCTTTGGCTTCCTATTTATACTTGGGACACTTGTAAGCTTGTAGTTTTGATACTGACTGTTTTCCCATTTTGTTTTACAGATTCGAGAAACCGATAAAACAGAAAGTGCTGATAAGGATATTAATGAAAATCAGACCAGTAAAAGGCCTAATAGTGCAGAAAAACAATCACCAAAGACAGATTCTCCCCGTCCCTCCCCACGACCCTCCCCTCAGACTGTTTCTAATAGTGCTCAATCAACGGATACAAAAACAAGTGCTGAAAAACCTAAATCAGAAAAATCAAAACCTTCTCCCGATAACACACCTGCTCCCCAGCAACAAAAATCAGATGGTTCCCCCCATAAAAAACAGACTGAGAAACCAACTGCCAAAAAAGATAAAGAAAGTGATAATAACAACAAAGTGGATGCTAACACAGCTAAAGTAACTGCAAACAATAATGATAAACCAGAAAACAATAAAGTCCCAGGGAAAGACTTGAATTCTAAAGTGCCTAAGAGTAAAGCCGGTGATTCTGGAAATAAACGGCGAGAACGACAGAAATCCGAGGCAGAAGCTCTGGATCAGCTGCAAGAAACTGTGGAGAATATGGTGGCTGGAATCACAGTTCTAGAGGTGAGCATTTGTCCTTCAGGCTGTTCGTTGGTATTCAGGATTGAGGAATTCTGGAAAGATTTTGAAAAATCTTAAATTCTTATAGCTCTGCATACACAAAGTGAAGTGGGGACTATATAGGAATACTTTGTCCAAAACTTTCCGTCATGTAACACGTCTTTGTCACGTCCCATCGCGTATCACATTTTTAGCTCTACTGATCAGAGATCAGCAGAGCTTATGCCGTGGTGCGGCGTCCGGCGTCCGTCCGTCCGTCCGTCTGTCCGTCCGTTAACTTTTATTTGTAGCGACTACTCCTCTGAAACCTACTGGATGGATATTCATAAAACTTTACAGAAATGTTGCCCATGAAGTCTAGTTGATCCTAGCAAAAATTCATGTTGATGTGAAATCCAAGATGGCCGCCAAATCTAAAAATAGATTTTTTAAATTCAAGTTTGTAGCGCCTTCTTCTTGAAAACTATAAGTGATATTGATATGGGACTTTTTCTAAAATGATCAGCATGACATGATGTTGGTCCTTGTCGAAAATCGTTTTGATTTGACGTTAAACATGCTGCCAGCAGCCATCTTTGTTTACATAGAGTTATATAATGAAAACTTGTAGCGACTACTCCTCTGAAACTACTTGACGGATTTTCATGAAACTTCACAGGAATGTTGCTCTTGATGTCTAAATGATCCTAGCAAAATTTCAGGTCGGCCGGAAATTCAAGATGGCCGCCACGGCTAAAAATAAATTTTCAAAATACAAGTTTGTAGCGACTACTTCTTGAAAACTATAAGTGATATTGATATGGGACTTTTTCTAAAATGATCAGCATGACATGATGTTGGTCCTTATCAAAAATCGTTTTGATTCGACGTTAAACGTGGCTGCCAGCGGCCATCTTTGTTTACATAGAGTTATATAATGAAAACTTGTAGCGACTACTCCTCTGAAACTACTTGACGGATTTTCATGAAACTTCACAGGAATGTTGCTCTTGATGTCTAAATGATCCTAGCAAAATTTCAGGTCGGCCGGAAATTCAAGATGGCCGCCACGGCTAAAAATAAATTTTCAAAATACAAGTTTGTAGCGACTACTTCTTGAAAACTATAAGTGATATTGATATGGGACTTTTTCTAAAATGATCAGCATGACATGATGGTCATCCGAGTCGAACATTATTTTGATTCGACATTTAACATGGCTGCCAGTGGCCATCTTTGTTTACATAGAGTTATTTAATGAAAACTTGTAGCGACTACTCCTCTGAAACTACTTGACGGATTTTCATGAAACTTCACAGAAATGTTGCTCTTGATGTCTAATTGATCCTAGCAAAATTTCAGGTCGGCCGGAAATTCAAGATGGCCACCACGGCTAAAAATAGATTTTCAAAAAACCAGTTTGTAGCGACTACTTCCTGAAATCAAAATCATTCAGTAGAGCTTCAAGGTCATTGACCTCTTGTTATTACTTGTATTTCTCAAACAGTTTTGAATGGGTTGTTCCCAGACTTCATATTCACATAGCAACTGATGATCTTGTGTCCCTCTACATCACCAAAGGTTGATTGCCTCATTACTCACAGAATTATGGCCCTTTGTTTGACTTAGAATAAAAAAAGGGGGAGTATTCATCACCTTCAGTGATAGTTCTAGTTTTAAAAGAAAGCTTGGGAGCGCTTTCAAGATTACTCTGGTTAACGCCAAGCTTAAGGTCACTGTTACTATAAAAAGAGAAATATAGTTTCGACTCAGTAACTTATAATTCCTTTAAGGGTATCAAGATGAAATATCGCATATAGATTCATAATATCAAAAGAAAGCTAGGAAAAGCTTTTCAGGTTATGGCTATTCCATTAAAACATGCATAGGACCCGATGAAGGTGCTTTTAAAATTGAACACCCACCCATAGATGGAAAATTGAGTTTAAAGAACCAGATTTTCTGAAAATATGGTTCACCCATAGATGTTTATTAAATTGCCTTCCAAGGGGTCTCTTGTATGTTTTGATGGAATAGACCTTAGGCTGGGCCATGTCACTTTTTTTATCAATAGAAAAAATGGTTTCAGCTCCATGACTTTAGTTTAATAAATGGTATCAAGGTGACATTTCATGGATACGTTCTTCATATCAAAAGGAAGGGACTACCTTTTAGATTACTTGGGTTGATGTCACTACTGCTATAAATGGAAAAATTCCACTTTAACTTCAGTTTCATTGAAGACATTGAGGTGACATTTTATAGATATATTCCTCATACAAAAACAAGAAGTACGAGATCGCTTTGCGGGTTGCTCAGCTCACAGTTATTATTTCTTCGGAAAAATTGTATTTTCTTGGAATATTCACATTTCTTGTTAAAGGTACTGGAGGCGATCTAGAAGAGAAGAGTGATTGGTGTCGAACCAAATCCACATGAACACTATCTTATTGTGCTTCAGTTTCATCCATTAAATTGAGCAGCATGTAAAGATATTTCAGTCATATATAGAGAATATTATGTCGGTGCCTTTTACTATCAAGTTTATTAGGCTCGGCACGAAAACGAAGAATGACTCGGTAGAGCCTCGCCAATCTTGGTTTTCTAAGCCTCGCCTAATAAACTTGATAGTAAAAGGCACTGACATAATATTCTATTTATCATTTAGATTATCCACATTTTCTGTATGAATTACTATTATTACCTATTTCTCAGAATGTTACGCTTATCGAGGACCCCGCCATGTTGTTTTTTGTTTGTTTTATGACTTCAGGCAACGTTACGTGCATGACGTCAGATAACGTTACGTACAATAAACGCCGAGGGTTTCCACATTGATTTGCTTTGTTGGTCAGTGCCTAATAAAGCAAAATTTATTAGGTTACCCCTTTATTAGGCAGAAAAGTGCATATCTGCATGATAAATATATATATTATATATTCTGTGATGAATTATAGAAATTTCCCAGTTTGAGAAAATCTGTAACATATCCCTTCCTCTACTGCTATCTCGCCTAGTGTGCAAGATAGCACAGTAGCCAAATGTTATGAACTAAACGATAGACATCACGATATTACGTCATGACATTACTCCGCGCTGTCGCCAAAGGAGTGACAGAAGAAGGAATACTTGTGTCAAAAGACGATTGGAAAGAAATTCATCACAGAATATATATTATATAGTTTAATTGACAATTTTTGTCATGTTAGTCGTGATACGGAAAATAATTCACTCGTGAGAAATATTTTTATTATTAACGCATGCCCATCGACGGCATGCAAATATCGTGTGCTTCACTAGTATTATCCATAGAGTGTTTTTTTTAAAAAAGGGTTTAGTTAAATATTAACAGAACATGCAAGAAAAAAGAAACAAAAAAACTTGAAAAAAAAAAAAAAAATAAAAAAAAATAATAATAAAAAAAAAAAAATAATTAAAAAAATTGTTTGGGTCGCGGATTTGCCGTGGGTCAGTCGCAAACTGCAAACAAACAATATTTTAATTTAGGCCTAAGATTTATGAAACGATTTATGAATTATTTTAACAAGCATTTTGATGAGTTAAATTTAAATACATGGAATGGGGACGAGTTTAAGATCCTTTTTATCACATTTCATTATAGTCAAATATGTAAAAAACAAAAAACAAATTCTGATGGACATACAACTGCCACGACGTCAGACAAACTTTAGCACCAAAATGTCACAAATGACGTTCTTTCTGCGAAAACATGTGCCATAACGTCATGCCATACACAACGTTGGTATCAAAAAAATCGCGTTTTATCTCTTTACAAAAGGGCATTTTATGCCGAATTTTAAACAATGATTTGAACAACGTAATTATTTATTGCAAGTTGTTGGTAATAAGTTTCTGACATAGATCCGCATCAATTTATAATAAATAAACTATTTTCAGTTAACAGAACTTGCATAGCGTTACAGATTTAATACATTTCATGCTCAACCAACCGAAGTCGTTCCAGGTTGTATCTTCAGTAGAATATGAAATGGGTGTTTGACACTGCTAACAAGAGGTGTTATATGATAAAACCCAATATTTCACTGGTTTGTGTTTATAAAAATGCATATTGTATAATATTCTGTTATAATGTAACCTTTACTTGTGTCCGTGTCAATTCAGGATGAGGAGGAAGAGGAGACGGGAGTGAGTTCAACCTCCGCTACAAAACTTAGTGCTTTACCCCCAGACCATGAACATTACAATAAATGGTTTTATAGGGACCCACAGGGAGACCTGCAAGGTAAACGGTGGAGTCCCCAAAGGGTTGCGGGGAATATTTGTTATACACATGTCAATAAGATCGTCATTTTACTTGTTTGATTTTTTTTATCTCTGTTCAACAGAGCTTATATAGTGGAGTGTCAGGCTGTGTCCGTCTGTTAGTTAGATTTCTTGTGTTGCCAACATGACAGTCCAAGCCGCACAGATTTCATAACCCTCTTTTTATGCCCCCGAAGGGTGGCATATAGTAGTCGCACTGTCTGTCCGTTCGTCTGTACACTGGTGTCCGCTTCATAACTCTGACAATAATGGATGGATTTTCAAATAACTTCGCACAATTGCTCACCACAACAAGACGACGTGTCGCGCACAAAATCCAGGTCCGTGGCTCCAAGGTCAAGGTCACACTTAGAGATCAAAGTTATTGTTTGTTTGATATTTTTTTTAAAACTATTTTTAGCTCTACTGATCAGAGATCAGCAGAGCTTATGCCGTGGTGCGGCGTCCGTCGTCCGTAAACTTTTTTTTGTAGCGACTACTCCTCTGAAACTACTGAATGGATTTTCATGAAACTTTACAGAAATGTTGCCCATGAAGTCTAGTTGATCCTAGCAAAAATTCATGTTGAAGTGAAATCCAAGATGGCCGCCAAATCTAAAAATAGGTTTTTAAAAAACAAGTTTGTAGCGACTACTTCTTGAAAACTATAAGTGATATTGATATGGGACTTTTTGTAAAATGATCAGCATGACATGATGGTTATCAGAGTCAAATATTATTTTGATTCGACATTAAACATGGCTGCCAATGGCCATCTTTGTTTACATAGAGTTATATAATGAAAACTTGTAGCGACTACTCCTCTGAAACTACTTGACGGATTTTCATGAAACTTCACAGGAATGTTGCTCTTGATGTCTAATTGATCCTAGCAAAATTTCAGGTCGGCCGGAAATTCAAGATGGCCGCCACGGCTAAAAATAAATTTTCAAAAAAAAAGTCTGTAGCGACTACTTCCTGAAATCAAAATCAATCAGTAGAGCTTCAAGGTCATTGACCTCTTGTTTAATATATCTGTTGGTTTCATATTGCTCCAAGGTCAAGGTCACACTTACAGGTCACTTTGGGGGCATTTATCACTTACTGTGACATTTTTTGTTCAATTTTTACAGTTGTGTCCTTTTCCATGTTCCCATTGTTACTTTTTTGTGTTGCCTGCATAGCATGTCACACACTTAGGGATGACTTTGTCGTCGTCATGTCCATCACACTTTAACCTGCAACATAATCTTGGCCATAACAGACCTATGTTCATGAAACTTAACACATATCTTTATCTTATCCAAATAAATTTCATTACACTTGTCCAATAACTCTGATTTTCATTTCGGCAGGGTTATGTCCCTTTTTCATAAAACTTAACCTGCCACCTAACCTATCTCATGACTTGGCAAAATATTGACCTATGGGTCAGGAAACTACATGCAGTTTTTTTTATCAATTATTCAGTGCAGGGCTTCTAAAATTTTAAAATGCAAATCGGTCCAGGTTTTTAACTGCCGTAAGAATCGCACTTATTTTGAAAAAAATCACTAAAATCGCCGTACCCCACCCACCAAAAAAAAAAAAATTCCGTTCAGTCATTGATATAGAGAACTATTTAAAATGTATGTTTGTATTATATTTGTATTATTTATAACTTACTTTATCACAATTTGTACATTTTAATGACTGACATCATGTCTTCGCTTTACTGGATGAATAATTTTCACTCAATATTAAAAGTGTTGATCATTTGAGGAATTAAACCGGAAGTGTCTAATAGACCGGAAGTCGCGTGAAGTTCATTTGAGTAATATCGTTTTTCATCAATTAGCTTAATTAATACCAAATGTTACGAAAGTCGTAACATTTGGTATTAATTAAGCTAATTGATGAAAAACGATATTACTCAAATGAACTTCACGCGACTTCCGGTCTATTAGACACTTCCGGTTTAATTCCTCAAATGATCAACACTTTTAATATTGAGTGAAAATTATTCGGTCTGACTTAAAAAAAAAACGGTGTCAGGTTTGATCACTTTCCTTAATTAATGTCATTAATATTATACTTAAAGTTATTGCAACAATTAACACATCTCGGTATTTTAATTCTTTTTAATGACGCAAACAAACTTCAGTCCCAGCTTTGGCTACTTAAAAAAACAAACCGACACAAGGAAACAGGCTAACACCTTACGACTAACGGTATATCAAAGAAATTACAGACGGTAACACTCGCTTCAGTGCACCGACAGAACGTGTGATATACTTTCATTGATCACACATCAAAGGCATATGCTACCTCGCTATAGACTCTTCCGGAAAACTCCCTACTATCGGTAATGGTTTAGTCCAAATTGACTAAATTGACCTACTTTCGCACAGCGAGTGACAAACAATCGTGTTATGGATCAAAGAATATTGCCGCAAGGCATATTTCAAGGAGTGTGTAAGGTAATTGTAGATTATTTAACGACCGATAGTTAAAATATCTGGGACCGATTTTAACAGAGATTTTGAAAAGAAAATCGGTCCGGAGACACAGAATTCGGTCCGAGGACCGAGGAACCGGCGATTTTAGAAGCCCTGATTCAGTGCCATCTTGACTTTCATTTTTTGCAGAGTAATGTCCCTTTCCTTAACACTGCAACCTTACCTAGCTCAAAACAAAGTATTGACCTATGGTCATGAAATGTTAATTCTTCAAGTATTGCTCCCCTGTCTTCAAACTTAGATTGTCATTGCTGATATAAGCACATGGCGGGTGACACTGTTAATTAGAAAGTAAACTTTTGACGTTTTCAATATTAAATACCGACAATTTTATTTACATGTCCATTTGTGTATTTGCAGGTCCATTTGCCTCCAATGAGATGGCAGAATGGTTCAGCGCAGGATACTTTACCATGAACTTAAATGTGAGACGTGGCTGTGATGAAAAATATTCAGCTCTTGGTATGTAGATAAATAAATTAGTTTTTCGAGCGTTTCGACCGGGATTATACAGGGTTACCACCAGGACCATAAGGCATGTCGCATGCAACATGCCTTCCTGGAAAAGAAAGGAAAAACAACATGCCTTCATCAGAGCAACATGCCTTAAGATTTTCTTAATTTTCATGAATAACAGATTTAAAAGAAGAAAAACAGAATTTCTATGGTGATTCTTGTTCCTTTTGCACCAAAATCATAAAAGCTAGTATGTTATTTTGCCATTTTGCCATTAATAGGCACTATTTTTTTTTTTTCAAGCCCAGTTTGGTAAATGTAATGTCAGAACAACATGCCTTCACAATTTTCTGGGGGAAACCCTCCGATAGTAAAGATGCAATATTTGAAACCTTCTCGCCATTCACTGCTGCGATTTCAAATCCCACTGAGAGCTCGACTTGCAAGTGAGAAAGTATCGATTTTTACGGATGATGGGAAGTATATAGTATGTGGTCCGCCTCTACCACAAAACGCCTCTACCACAAAATAAAAAAAAAATCCTCATATATGGCCTAACAT
This sequence comes from Cyrtodaria siliqua, assembly GCA_037043455.1. Lineage (NCBI taxonomy): Eukaryota > Metazoa > Mollusca > Bivalvia > Adapedonta > Hiatellidae > Cyrtodaria > Cyrtodaria siliqua. The sequence continues at coordinate 75,845 of JAWPHD010006284.1, read as the reverse complement.
GTGCTAAAAATGACATAAAACACCATTCAGAGAAAACTAAAATTAAGTTTTAATACCATACTATGTAGTGAGAATACAAAGTAGAAAAGCGACAACTTTGTTTTAGAATAGTTGTACATTTTGCTTCTGTACCATGGTGGCCTAGTGGGTAGCAGAGCAGGTTTGACTCTGAATCCAGATATGGGTTTAAGCCTCACTACTTTACAATACTTTGGTGTGTCTTTATGTTAGACACTTCCTCTGGCCTCGTCCATCGGACGGGGACCCAACCGGGCAGTCCTGGCATCAGCGTGTATCCTCCGAGCACGTTAATTAGGAATGTGTATGATAATAAGTGCAGGGCACGGTTCCTAAATTCCTATATATCCTTCCCCTCTGTCTATAAACAGCTAGAAATAACATAAACAGTGTGGTGATGAGCCTATTCAGTCATAGAGTTTTAGAGAGCTGGCGCATCAGTCTATCCTCCGAGCAGGTTAAAGAACCATTGGAATCTATTCGATAATAAGAGTAGTGCACGGTTCCTGGATTCCTATGTATCCTTCCCCTCTCTCTGGGGCGGCTCTAAATAATATATACTGTGTTGATGAGCCGTTAAACAACATTCAATTTAATTCAGTTGTTCAAGTTTTGTGTTCAAGAACCTTGGTGTGTAATGTTATGATTATGTCAGCATGCTACATCATGTAACATGTTTTGAAGTAAACTTTACAGTTTGGCAAAATGCAATTAACACTAACATCTGGTGTTACATAACCTCATTTTTATTCCATTTATATTCCAGGTGAGTTAATAAAGCAGTGGGGGCGTGTACCATTCCTTCCTGGACCCTCCCCTCCCCCACTTATGGTGAGTTTTACAAAGTCCTAGAGTTCTCAAGATCCTGATTGCCTCTGCTTTTTTTTAAAAAAAATGGGAAAATACTTAGGCCTGCTGATTTTGGGAAGAAGAAGCGTGAGGGTATAAAAAAGAATGTGATTTTTGCTATCCAGAGCTGTGTTTTTTTAAAGGGAAAAAATTTCCATTAAAATGTATGTTTTAGGTATAATATCGATCAGGTATTTAATTTAGCAATTATATTAATATACAAAGTATGTAAAGTCTGTGACTTGTATAAAAAAAAAAAAAAAAAAAAAGTTTTCCCCAAAATTGGGAAAAATAGAAGTTTTAGCAACTCGAAAGAGGCCGAATTTCGGCCCAACTTTAATAGGTTAAAAAAGGCCCTGATTGCATTTGTGGTCGTGATTGTGTTAACAGTAAACAAGTTCACTAAGGTAGACTGAAATCCAAGTTGGAATTTTTCAGGGTGGAAACAGACATTTGAAAACGGGGAAAATAGCAAAAAAAATATTCCCTGAAGGTAAAAAATAAATCAGGGATAAGTCAGGGCTTTTATTTCTGCACTGCCATACACAAAACAAAAATTAATGTAGAACATTTAATTGACACTCTATAGAAGAAAAAGAAAAGATAAATGATAACAAATGCTTTTTTCCGAAAAATGATTTCCATATTAATAAAGGCTATACCATTAAAACATGCATGGGACTCCAGGAAGGCACTTTTGAAATTGAACACCCACCCATAGATGCAACAATAGTTTAAAGAACCAAATATCAGAAAATAGGGTTCACCCATAGATGTTCTTTAAATTGCCTTCCTGGGGTCCCGGGTATGTTTTAATTGAATAGCCCTAAATCAATTATTAGCATTTTAGATGGTATTCATTTGCTTAAATGGTTTATTTGAAATAAAGAAACATTTAAAAATGAAAAAAAAAAGTATGTATGTGGTATTTGATGGTGAAGGTATGGCTATAAGGGGAGGATGTATACCGTATATTCTTGCATACCAGATAAGGCTATCCACTTTTTACATGGGGATGGAGTCTTATCTTTATGGGTAAAGATAAAAGTCAAGCGTGCACCAACATCCGGTTTGCAGGAAAACTTGCACAAACGTTAGTGGCTGGCGTTGCCAAAGCACATGTCTCCGATATGCAAGAAAAAGAATCTATCAGTATCATGGGTATTCGGTTCCGATAGGGAATTCCAACCTTCGGTTAATAGTGTTTCAATCGGAACCTCGACAGAGCCTCAGTTCCGATAAAAACACTTATACCTCGGGTTGGAATTCCCTATCTTCACCAGATACCCATGAAAGATTTTTGTAATATTATCTTCCATTAATCAGAGAAACCCAATGCATGGTCAGGGTAAAATCAGGGAAAGTTTATTTGGAGATTTCTGTGGTCACACTATGTTTTACAGGGGGTTTTTTTGGCTGTTTTATAGCCGAAATTCGGTCATATTCCCAATGCCAAAACATATATTTTTTTCCCATTTAAGAGGAAAAAATTCCCAATTTTTAAAAAAAAAAAATCCAATGATTGGGGTTCAAAAGCTTAAATAAATGCTTCTGTTTATCTTGGTGTACAAAAAACAGTATTAAAGATAAAATTATGAAAGGAATGCTTTACTTTATATTTTTCTGAATTTTATTAAAAATCACGCTAAAATTTCCAAATTTATGTAAAATCGCGCTAAAATTCCCAATTCCAGGGGTACAGGTCATGTTCCCAAAATCATGAAAAAAATCACTGGTTTTAGATTTAATGACCCATGATCATTATGAGATGCATACATGTTTCCAAATCCTGATATTGTTTATCAAGACATTGAATGCTTAAAGGGACACATGGCAATCTTGAAGTTTGTATCAACTATTAAAACTAGCATCGCATTTTATTTATCCAGTATCATTTTGACTTTAAACCTGCTTTGCGTATAATAAAAAAAAAGTTTGAGTTTTCAGGGGCACAGATTAGCACTTGCTCAGTCGCCCGTGGCGAGTAAAAAATGGCCTGGGCAACTAAAATTTGACTCACGCGCCCAGGTGGCGACCAAAAATATTCAAAACGGCAAGGGAGGTAATTCATTGAAACAAACATTTAAGTTCGAGGAATTTAACCCGCAGATGTTTTTTAGTCCCGTAAACTACATATTTTTGGCCGAAATAATAGACAAACTCTGAACAAAATAATATAAAACAAACTTTTGTTTTTAGCTCGACTGATCAGAGATCAGCAAAGCTTATGCCGTGGTGCCGCGTCCGTCGTCCTTCGGTCTGTCTGTCCGTAAACTTTTTTTTGTAGCGACTACTCCTCTGAAACTACTGAATGGATTTTCATGAAACTTTACAGAAATGTTGCCCATGAAGTCTAGTTGATCCTAGCAAAAATTCATGTTGATGTGAAAGCCAAGAGGGCCGCCAAATCAAGTTTGTAGCGACTACTTCTTGAAAACTATAAGTGATATTGATATGGGACTTTTTCTAAAATGATCAGCATGACATGATGTTGGTCCTTGTCGAAAATCGTTTTGATTCGACGTTAAACATGGCTGCATCTTTGTTTACATAAAGTTATATAATGAAAATTTGTAGCGACTACTCCTCTGAAACTACTTGACGGATTTTCATGAAACTTCACAGGAATGTTGCTCTTGATGTCTAATTGATCCTAGCAAAATTTCAGGTCAGCCGGAAATTCAAGATGGCCACCACGGCTAAAAATAAATTTTCAAAATACAAGTTTGTAGCGACTACTTCTTGAAAACTCTAAGTGATATTGATATGGGACTTTTTCTAAAATGATCAGCATGACATGATGTTGGTCCTTGTCGAAAATCATTTGATTCAACGTTAAACATGGCTGCCAGCGGCCATCTTTGTTAACATAGAGTTATATAGTAAAAACTTGTAGCGACTACTTCTCTGAAACTACTTGGCGGATGTTCATGAAACTTTACAGGAATGTTGCTCTTGATGTCTAATTGATCCTAGCAAAAATTCAGGTCGGCCGGAAATTCAAGATGGCTGCCACAGCTAAAAATAGATTTTTAAAAAATAAGTTTGTAGCGACTACTTCTTGAAAACTATATATAAGTGATATTGATATGGGACTTTTTCTAAAATGATCAGCATGACATGATGTTGGTCCTTGTCGAAAATCGGTTTTGATTCGACGTTAAACATGGCTGCCAGCGGCCATCTTTGTTTACATAGAGTTATATTGTAAAAACTTGTAGCGACTACTCCTCTGAAACTACTTGACGGATGTTCATGAAACTTCACAGGAATGTTGCTCTTGATGTCATGTTGATCCTAGAAAAATTTCAGGCTGACCGGAAATTCAAAATGGCCGCCACGGCTAAAAATAGATTTAAAATAAATAAATATGTAGCGACTACTACTTGAAAACTATAAGTGATATTGATATGGGACTTTTTCGAAAATGATCTGTATGACATGATGTTGATCCTTGTCAAAAATTATTTGACTTTAAACATGGCCGCCAGCGGCCATCTTTGTTTACATAGAGTTATATAATGAAAACTTGTAGCGACTACTCCTATGAAACTACTTGATGGATTTTCATGAAACTTCACAGGAATGTTGACCTAGCTATCAAAAATCTATTAGTAGAGCTTCAAGGTCATTGACCTCTTGTTATTTTCCCGACGGTTTGTTGACACTCATTTTCACTGCAAAAACAAGACATTGTTCGAGATGTTGCGATGTACGGTTTCCCACAAAACTGAGTGTTATGGTCCTTTGCGCTTCGAATGATAATGTAAAATCAGATGTCCATGAGGATAAGTAACATTTGCTGGTACAAAATCAACATTAAAACAGACATGGTAGTATTTATTTTACACATCATAAATAATATATCTTTATTCGTGTTATAATTTGAAGGGACAATCATTAGGTTGCACTTCCGGTTTTTGGATATTCTAAAATGCGGCGTGTTTTATTAATAAAATGCTTAGAAATCGTCAATAATAATTATATGGCAGAGAATTATGTTGATAGAAAGGTATCATATATGAATTTTAAAACTGTATGTTAATATAAATTATTTATAACAAAATAAAACATTAATTTAATAATATATTTTTTTAAAAGATTAAAAAAAGTATAAGTAACATGTTATAAGTAACATGATCCTTCAGTAAATTTATTGAAGGATCCTGTAAATAAACATAACTAGAATATGTAAATTATTGTGAAAGAGGTTCTTCATAAGCAATTGTTTTCTTTTAAAATAACAGACGTCTGAAAAGGAAAGTATATGTCTAAATTTAAAATAATTCAAATTTACACATTTCTTTCTTATTCCGCAAACAAATACATGAACTACCGTATTGTAAGTTGGCATTCGAGAGAATTATTTTATTTAAAAACTATTGTTCATGTTTCTCAAAACAAACAATAGAATGGAAGTTTTTAGAAAAACTACAAAATAATTATAAATTGAATAGGAAGGTAAAAACAAAAGACTGTAGATGTGTGATGTGTTTCGAGAAAACCAAGGATTGCCTTGTGTTCCTTTTTAAAAGAGTAAATCTCCATTACGTGGTCCGAGTATTAACTTTCATACCCCATCCAACCCCTTCTCCAAGAAGCGAAACGGGGTTGGCTGGGGTATGAAATAAAACCTTAATTTTGGCTTAAAAAGTTGGCATATTGTAAAATTAAAACATTAAACAGGTTATTGCATTTTTTCAGTAAAAAATGTTTTTAAACTTGTTTTATTGTCAAACAATCCGTTATAAAATCCTGCTAATATAACCTTTTCCATTGCTTAATGGAATTAAGGCTGGAGCATGTAATGCTCATTAGCAACAATTCCAGCGAATTTTTTCATCCTTTTCAGACCTGTACCCATTCAGTTGGAAAAATTTGCATCGTTTTGCCTTAAACAGACGCAATATTGTATGCTTAAATACGTTGCAAAAACATTACAATGTAGACATTCTCTTGTAGTATTACATTACCCTCACCTAGAGGGAATGTTTTCACTCCAATTGAGAAAAAACATAACCTTTTGCCATTGGAATGGTAGCGTTTTTTCGGTACCACTATCATAAGGAAAAAACACACTGAAAGCTGAAAATTGTCAAAACAATAGCATTGATGTGAAAAAACATTTTGTGGATCAAATAGGTACGATATTACACATATAAGAAGTTAGACCTCTAGTTAGTCCACACCATTATGACAGAAAATGACTTGTTTAACTTGGAAAATCTCCATTAAAATTCCAGTAGACAAAAAACAAATAACTGCAATATAAATATGTGTGTGTGCACCAATATCAATGCTAGTGTCATTTTATCCGACCTACAGAATAGCTCTCATGCAAGTCCAGACATTACACAACAACAACAACAGCAGCAGCAGCAACAGCAACAACAACAGGAGCAGTTGCAGGCATTACAACAACAGTTCCTAATACAACAACAACTGGTGCAACAACAGATGCTGATGAGGTAGTAATATGCCCACCACAATGCCTGTTATGCTCCTCCCCAGTGTCTGTTATGCCACACCCCTCTCTCCAATGCCAGTTATGCTCCTCCCCAGTGTCTGTTATGCCCATCCCCAGTGTCTGTTGTGGCCCTCCCCAGTGTCTGTTATGCCCATCCCCAGTGTCAGTTATGCCCATCCCCCGTGTCTGTTATGCCACACCCCTCTCTCCAATGCCAGTTATGCCCCTCCCCAGTGTCTGTTATGCCTTTCCCCAGTGTCTGTTATGCCCATCCCCAGTGTCTGTTGTGGCCCTCCCCAGTGTCTGTTATGTCCCTCCCCAGTGTCAGTCATGGCCATCCCCAGTGTCTGTTATGTCCCTCCCCAGTGTCTGTTTTGTCCCTCCCCAGTGTCAGTCATGCCCCTCTCCCTCCCTAGCTATATGCCTATCCGCAGTATTGGTTATGTCCCTCCCCAGTGCCTGTTATGCCCCTTCCCAGCGTATGTTATGCCCCTACCCAGTGTCTGACATGCCCCTACCCAGTACAAGTTATGGCTCTCCCTCGACCCTTTACTATTCCCTGCAAAGATACAATTTTGGTGGCCTACAAACGAGGCTCATTCTTTAGTCTTTCGTCAGTCGGTGTTTCCTCCAAAACTGTTCAAGTTATCTACATTAAACTTGTACACATTATTTTAGTGATCTGTACAGGGTTAAGCTGACTAGGAAAAGTCAGTAGCCCTAGCAAGGATTCGAACTTGGATCACAATAATGAGATGCTGTTGTTCTGCCTTGTCACCAAAAAAGCTAGCTTTATGTCCATACAGAATCCCTGTTGTCTGTTATGCGCCTAGTCGTGGGATCTTCTCTTGCTACTTTTACTGATCTGCTATTCCCTTAATATTGTTTAGCCCCTCCTATCATCTTGCTAAGCTCCTTCCACTGTCTTGTTTAGCTCCTACCCTGATATTTTTACACTAATAAGCTACACTTTCTGTTTTGTGTATGTCCTTCCATGATCTTGTTATACTAATATGCTACTCCGACTTTCTGTTTAGCTCCTCTCGTAATCTTGTTTAGCTCCTCCCATGATCTAGTTTAGCTCCTTCCTTGGTCTTGTTTAGCTCCCTCCTTCATGATTTAGTTCCTCCCATGATCTTGCTTAACTCCTCCCACTGTCTGTATATACCTTGTTTTTTTCTTCCAGACATTTACAGTTACAGCAGGTGCAGCAGTTGATGGCCCAATTACAGGAGAACGAGTCGTTCACGTCCCTCCCACCGCTACAACAACAACAACTGGCCATGCAGATGATGCTGAAACAACAAACACAGATGATTCCTCCCCAACCACAGCAGCCCCCACAGAAGCTCTCACCTAGGTATGTCTACCCCACTATCGTCTCTACCTCCTGGAAGCACTAGGACATTCAGCCATGTTTAAGGTTATAGTTTAAGGGCAGGAAACTTATAAATGAAGCTATGTGAACTCTTGTAAATAAACTGTAGTTCCCTGTCCAAACAAAGTTTAAAACAAGGAACTTAAAGCTGTGTAAACTATAGTTACATGTCCAATCAGATGCTTCTATCGTTTTGTGTCCACACAGCTGCAAGCAGGTGTGCTTTAATACCCTGCTATATTGCAGATCAGCAGAAGCACCAGCCACCAGAACATCCCCCAACTTACAAGCACCGGCATCATCAATCGTTCATATTCTTATATTGCAGATCATAAGAAGCACCAACCACCAGAACATCCCCCAACTTACAAGCACCGGCATCATCAATTGTTCATATTCTTACATTGCAGATCATCAGAAGCACCAACCACCAGAACATCCCCCAACTTACAAGCACCGGCATCATCAATTGTTCGTATTCTTATATTGCAGATCATCATAAGCACCAACCACCAGAACATCCGCCAACTTACAAGCACCGGCATCATCAGTTGTTCATATTCTTATATTGTAGGTCAGCAGAAGCACCAACGACCAGAACATCCCCCAACTTACAAGCACCGGCATCATCAATTGTTCATATTCTTATATTGCAGATCATCAGAAGCACCAACCACCAGAACATCCCCCAACTTACAAGCACCGGCATCATCAATTGTTCATATTCTTATATTGCAGATCATCATAAGCACCAACCACCAGAACATCCGCCAACTTACAAGCACCGGCATCATCAGTTGTTCATATTCTTATATTGTAGGTCAGCAGAAGCACCAACCACCAGAACATCCCCCAACTTACAAGCACCGGCATCATCAATTGTTCATATTCTTATATTGCAGATCATCAGAAGCACCAACCACCAGAATGTCCCCCCAACTTACAAACTCCGGCATCATTTAATAGTTCATATTCTTATATTGTAGGTCAGCAGAAGCACCAGCCACCAGAACATCCCCAAACTTACAAACTCCGGCATCATTTAATCGCTCATATTCTTATATTGCAGATCATCAGAAGCACCAACCACCAGAATGTCCCCCCAACTTACAAACTCCGGCATCATTTAATAGTTCATATTCTTATATTGTAGGTCAGCAGAAGCACCAGCCACCAGAACATCCCCCAACTTACAAGCTCCGGTATCATTTAATCGCTCATATTCCACTCCAAACTCTCAGGGACAGAAGCAGGCAGGCAGCATCTGGGACTTGGAGCCCAACATGGCTGCTGGAATACAGGCTGCTGACATAGAAGCACACTTAAAGGTAAAAACAATATTCTCCCATTTCTAGTCATGTGAGATAGGGTTTTCCCCCATGGAAGATAACTTTTTCTCCCATTTTCAGTCATATGAGGCAGATGGTTTCCTCATGTGAGATAACTCTTTCTTGCATACGGGACAAGGATATCCATAATTTTACCAGGGCTAGATATTTCCATCTCACCCTAGGGTCGAGATAAAATTCACGCGCGCCAACATCCCGTATGCAGGAAAACATGCAAAACTTTAGTAGCTGGCGGCGTCAACGCACAACATGTCTCTGATATGCAAGAAAAATAATCTATCATGGGTATTCGGTTTAGATAGGGAATTCCAACCCTCGGTATAATTGTTTTAATCGGAACCTCGGCAGAGCCTCGGTTCCGATAAAATCACTTATACCTCGGGTTGGATTTCCCTATCTTCACCGGATACCCATGAAAGATTCTTATATTCTTGCATACTGGACTAGGATATCTGTCATTTTACCGGGGCTAGATATTTCCATCTCGTCCTAGGGTCGAGATAAAATTCACGTGCGCACAAACATCCGGTATGCAGGAAAACATGCAAAACGTTAGTAGCTTTCTCTGATTTGCAAGTAAAAGAATCTATCATGGGTAATCGATTCGAATCACAACCCTGGGTATAAGTTTTAATCGGAACCTCGGTTCCGATGAAAGCACTTATACCTCGGGTTGGAATTCCCTATCTTCACCTGATACCCATGAAAGAGTTTTATAATCTTATATGACATGTGACTCTTACATGAAACGTCGTGACGTCACCTTATTCTAGCATAAAATCAAATACAATCATTGAAGTATGCCTGTACTAAGCGTATAATGGGAGAAAAATAATCCATCACAAGTTTATCCATGTGAGATTATAAGAATCCATCATGAGTATCCATAGGAGATAGGGAAATCTCACCCGTGAGTCAGAATTGTAACCAGGGACGAGGCTCTGCCGAGTTCCTGGTTGCAGTTCTGATCCCGGGGGTGAGATTTACCTATCTCATATGGATAGATCCAAGCACACTTGTGTTGGAGCGCTAGAGCGGAGAGTGGATCCGTGGTCGAGGGGTAACTGACGTTTCGTCATTTAGGTTAAACCTTCTCGCTTCTCACCGCTTTGGGTTCAAATCCCACTGGGAGCTCAATTTGTAAGTGAGACAGTGTCTATTCTTATGGATGGCGGGAGGTAAAAAGTACTGGTTCTACCCAGAAATAAATGAGTGGGCTCAACAAAAAAATTGCTGTCATCAGACAAACAAACACTTGTATTGACGAGAGGAAGCAGCTTTTATTATTCTTTACTTGAAGGAGAAACTTAACATTGACCAGCAGAAAGAAACGGAAAGAAATTACCAGGAGGCCATGGAGAGACAGAAGGCAGAATTGAGAAAACAACAGGATGAATTACAAAGACAGAAGGAGGAAATCGAGAGAATGGAGAAGAAGAAACAAGAGGAATTAAAGGTATGTTTAATAGATATTTTCTCGAAAAGTCTCGTGGCAGTTTTACATTTATTATACCCATGCTTTCACAAAGTGCTGTATAGGAATCACGCTGTCCGTAGCGTCCTGTCGCGTCCAGTCGCGTAACAAAATATTGTCCAGTCGCATCGCGTCCAGAAACACATGTTTATTACTTGCATTCCTGAAACAGTTTTGAATGGGTTGTTCCCAAACTTCATATACACATAACAACTGATGACTTTATGTCCCTCTACATCACCCTCTTGTTGATTGCCTAATTTATTACAGAATTATGGCCCTTTGTTTGACCCTGTATTTAAGTGGAGGTATTCATCACCTTCAGTGATAGTTCTAGTTTGGATCTTTTTAACCAGATTTTCCAAAGAAAAATCCAGTGGGTTATAACCAGCTTGTAGGTGATTTACGAAACTAAACAATATCTGAATATGGATTTATCCTGTATGTTATGCGAGGAAGGAAATAAAAATATACTTTTACAAATTGCAGAAAAAAGAAGAAGAAAGAAGAAGAGCTGAGGTAGAAAAACAACGATTAGAGGAGGAACAACGAAGAAAGTTTGAAGAGGAAAAGAAAAGGAGAGAAGTAGAAGAAAGAGATAGGAAGAGAATGGAAGAAGAGATAATGAGACAAGAGATAGAGAGACAAAAAGAAATGCAGAAACAACAAGAAATACAGGTAAAAAAATGTTGGCACACCTTCTTTGCATATTGGAAACCACTTTTCTCAATTTCAGACTATAAATAAAATTACCAATAATAAGCAAGACAAAAATTAGCATGAATTTGGGGATTTCTACCCTGCTGTTACGATAGGCAGAAGCATATTCATGCCGGGAAACCACAGGGGCTGTAGGAGTTAAGCTGCTGGTGAACTACTAGGCTTGGGGAGTCAGTCACTTATCCTTACTCTTTTTACGTAGCCTGCTTTACGTATGTTTCATCAGATTGGTTGTATGAACCATGTAACTTCTTCATACACCCACATTAAGTTCTTGACCATTTGGGCGCCATTCTGTAAGTTCTTCCTAATCAAACGAGCACATCATTGGCCGCGATTGTAGCTCTCCTGCGTTTAAAACATTCTCACCTCTCACTGCTGCAAGCTTGTATCCCACTGGGATGTCAAGAAAGTGTCGATTCTTACGGATGGCAGGAGTCGTACAGTACTACTTCTACCCAGGTAAAAGTGTGTAATCTGCCTCCACCGCAAAAAAAAATAACCGTCATATATGGCCTAAAATGTGCTGAAAATGACATAAAACACCAATCAACCAACAAAATCAATTGAATGTTGTTTAACGGCTCATCAACACAGTATAGGTTATTTAGAGCCGCCCCAGAGAGAGGGGAAGGATACATAGGAATCCGGGAACCTGCCCTACTCTTATTATCGAATAGATTCCTATTGTTCTTTAACGTGCTCGGAGGATAGACCGATACACGGGACCGCCCGGTTTACGTCCCCATCCGACGGACGAGGCTAAGGTAAAGTGTCTTGCCCAACAAAATCAAGCATCTTTATAATTCATGATGGGAGCTTGGCGAGCTAGTGGTATTGTACTTGCCTCGTTACCTATAGAGTTGTAATTTAAAGAGGCCTCGCAGAATATTTCGCTTGCGACTTTAATTTACTGCGACTGCTTAGCCGGTCTGATGTTAACGGGATGGTCCTACGTATTGGATCCTCCAGACAGGCAGAAGAACAACAGGGATCTTTTTGATGATAATAGTAGGGTGATTGCTGATTCCTCTGTATCGGTCCCCTTTCCTGGGCCGATCAAAGTACCTGCAATAATGTGTGATAAGCCATTAAAAAAATAATTCCTTCCTCACGACAGAGACAACTGGAGACGCAGCAGAGACAGCAGGAGGCAGAGGAGCGCGAATCCCAGAAGCAGTTGGAGATGCAGCGCCGTCAGGAGTTACAACGGCAGCAGGAGGAGTCGCAACGGAAACAACAGCAGGACGCACTCCGCAAGTTGCAGCATGAACAACTGGCAAATATGCAGGTAAAATAGTTATGTGTAATAATATATATATATATTCAAACCCGCAGCCATAGGACACCAACATCAACAAGAAATGCCTCACTTAAAACCAGACGCTTAGACTAATTATTGGCTACTTAATATTCAGAAATTATCTTTAAAACTAGTGTGTTTTTGCGTTTGTTTCAGTTATATTCAGTTATTTTCACAATTTTGATATGTGATAAAAAATGCTGTTAACAACTATTGAGCAGTCTTAAACTTACTCCAATTGTTTTGTATTTAACAGTTGCCATCACACGCCCAGTGGGCCAGTAGCAGTCCAGGGGGCATGGCCACATCACCACAAGGGAGTAAGTCACTACTGGAGATACAGCACCAGGAGGAGATAGAGAGAAGGGAACGAGAGGAGGTATGGATCTACATGTAATCATATTTCACTCCCCATCTATTTTAAACATATCCAGGAAAAAAAAGAGAGAAAAATAGCGGTTTTACCTATATGTAAAACGCCATTCATTCATTCATTTCATAATTGTACCTTTAATCGTCAGTCAAATCGTCTTGATCTGTCAACAAATATGGCTGCCGTTACTAAAAAATAAACTGCTTGATGAAACTTCACAGGAAAAATCCTTCCATGGTCCTCTCTAAGTTTTATATAAATTCGTTAAATGTAACGACTTTTTCTCATGAACTGCTGGATAGAAATTGATGAAACTTCACAGGTACCATCCTTGCATGGCCTTCTTTCAGATTTCTCGTCCCGATCTGTCAACAAAAATGGTCGCCATGACTTTAATAGATTTTTATTTTAAACGACTTCTGGGTAGAATTTGACAAAACTTCACAGGAAGCATCCTTGCGTGGTCCTCTTAAGAAATATGGCTGCTGTGAGCTAGTGGTAGAGCGTTTGACACATGATTGAAAAGTCGTGGGTTTGATCCCCACCATGACCATATGTGTTGTGTCCCTGAGAAAGACGCTTTATCTCTATTTGTTTAGTACTGGTTCTACCCAGGAAGACAATGAGAGTGATTAAAATAAGTTTATAGAGCTTTCGTTACAATCGATGTAAAATAAATAAGTTTAAATATGGTCGCGATTACTTAAAACAGAAAAAATCTTTATATGTCTTCTCAGGAACTGAAAGGTAGAATTCGATGAAACTTCACCGGAAGCATCTTTGCATGATCCTCATGATCCTCTCTCAGATTTATACAAATCTTCCCGATCCGTCGACTATCGGGGAAAAATATGTATGTTTTAGCATTCGGAGCGAATAACAGCTACAAAAAACAAACTATTGTTTGGGGCGCTTGTTTCAGCCAAAGTTTTTTTTCGACTTTTCAGACAAAATATAATTTGTACCTATATAAGTTGTATATCAGTGCAACAGACATTTTCAGTGGTAAATAAAAATACCTTACTTTTCAGAATCGGTTGAGAAATAAAAATTTCATGTCCAAAAGTTGTTTTTGATGGGTCATTTTCAATGCAAAATTCTGCTGCAAGAAAAATTTGAAAAATATATTTTTTTAGAATTTTTATCCAAAGATGGTTTTAAATTGTTTAATAGATATTAGTAATTTAAGACACCCTGAAAGTTTTATAGCAAAATATGAAGTATTACTGGAGTTATTTGACATTTCTTAATTTTCTTCTGTTCCACCAACAAGGAATTTACATAGGGAAAGCACCATCAAAAAATCATTTTGGCTGTAAAATATCTATTTCTCAACAGATTTGAGGCCAAAAATAAAGTGGTTTTATTTACTACTAAAATTGCCAGTTCTAATGATATATAACTGATGTGCAGGGCTCCAAGAATAGGATAGCCCGATGCCCGGGGCTAGTCCAATCTGAATCCGAGCTAGTCTCTCTTTCAAAAATGGTTGCCTGTCGGGCTAGTCTAAAAAAATCTCGGGGCAATCAAAAGACCAACCAGAAATTGTGTTTTATTGCGTGTAATTTGCAGCCGTATTTGTTGAAAATTATCTCTCTTAAAGTTCATAAATTTGAAAGCGCGCATTTCATTGGTTGATAACATGATTTAAACCAATCGCATTACAGCTTTCATATTCACGCAAATTTGTCACGTTGGACAGAAGAAGAAAGATCACTCGAATATCCACAGTTTGAACTTTTTTCGATGAATTGCTGTATAATCTTTTTCTAAAAAGCAAGACTGTATCTTAAAAAACGCTTATCAACGAACGCTTATTCACAAATGCAAGCTGCTAAATAACACCGGGAACGCGCACCTGTTTTAGATGGTTTAATTTGCGGGACCCGGAACGGCTTTTGACGTGATTTGCGGCGCGATCTTAAAACTGTAAAAGAAAATAATATTGTTTTAGTTATGTTAGTTATTTGATGCAATGGATAAATAAAAGGAAAATAGAGCCTTCTAGTTTGATTCTAATCACATGTGTATTATTAATTAATTAAATAAAACAAAGTAACATTCGATATCGACAAAATAATGTACCGGCAACTATTTATTGGTAATAATAATTTCGGGGCAAGTTAAAAAAACTCAGGGCAAGTGACTTTTCAGTCAGGGCAAGTGGACTTTTGAAATCTACTTGCCCTGGGCTATTCCCCAATTTTAATTTTCTTGGAGCCCTGATGTGCCTATTAATTAAATTGCAAAAGTTACTGCAGAAAAACCTTTGGCTGAATCAAGCGCCCCATACAATAAGGGCTATTCCATTAAAAAATACATGGGACTCAAGGAAGGCACTTTTGAAATTGAACATCCACCCATAGATGCAAAATAGAGTTTAAAGAACCAAATATTGAAAAATAGGTATCCATAAATGTTTATTATTAAATTTCCTGCCTGGAGTCCCGTTTTCTTTTAAATGTACCCTTGGGCCTTCCTTAAAAATAATTGTTTGCCATTTCCCCCAACTCTGGATTTCATAGATCGAAGATTATTTTTTTCTGCAGAAAGTATAAACCGTAAAGAAATTATTCTTAAGATAAGCAGAAGAAGAAAAAAAATTGTATGCTGTATTATATTTGGTTGATATTGTACGTGCCATTACAGATACAGAGACAGCAGTCCGAGGTGCAGCGACAGCAGATGTTGGCCATTAAGCAGCAGCAAGAACAACAGAAGTCGTGGACTAATGCCATGTATGTATCATCGTGTATACAGTAGAAATGTCATGCTGGTTACACAACAGCTGATATAAATTACTGTGTTATGCAGGTTGGGAATCTTTGTGTCTTGAGTGAGCGACAAGCCTACTTACAATTTTGTCATTGAATATGCAGTAGATAAGTATGTGGTGTGCCAATAACATATTAGTCCTGCGTATAAGCATTTATTACATTTCTATGGGTGAAAGATTGGGATATCTTAGTGAAAGAATATTCATAATCGCTAAATATTAATAACCAACTCCGAACACAAAAATAAATAAATGACGCTGAGATATGACAATAAAGTGGTGGTGACGTTGACATCATCTGCCGATAACGTTTAATAAAGCGAAGAATTTTGGTTAAAATCATGCACAAACTGATTTAAAATGTAATAAACGGATTATTTAACTGCTGTGTTCGATTATAGGGAAATCCTTCACTCGATGGTAGACGTGTTTTGTTTTTTCACTCACATACGCTCGTTCGTGAAAAGAACCACATGTCTACCATCTCGTGAAGGATTTCCCTATAATCGATCCCAGCAGTTAAATAATCTCTATTTATCCTCGCTGTATTTCGCTGAGTATTTTAGCGATGATACCTCGGTTTTAAGTCCCATCCAAACTACTGGTCAGGGGTAAGTATTTCGAGAATTAATCCAAATTAGTCTTGCGTATAAGCATTTATTCATCCTCGCTGTATTTCCCTGAGTATTTTAGTGAGGAGACCTCGGTTTTAAGTCTTATCCGAAGGACTGGTCAGTGGTGAAATTCTTTTTCAAGGATTTCGAGAATAAATCCAAGTTTGGTCCTGGCTGGGCTAGAATGCACGATCCCTGGATTACTAGACCAAGGTGCCAACTATTACACCATGGCCACACCTGGACCAAGGTGCCAACTATTACACCACGGCGACATCTGGCCTGGAATTCACCAACCATTCTTCACACTATTCTTAGATTTGAGCTCAAGTACTGAAAATTTGTCACAAATATTTCCATGACCTTCAAAGATAAACAATCGTAAGAAGTTGCTATTTGTTAGTATGCATCATATTTATACATAGCAGCTTGTTGTGAACGTTTATTCTGTAAAAATATTTGTGATTGAAATTTGCATACTTGAATTGAATTGAATGTTGTTTAAGGGCTCATCAACACAGTATAGGTTATTTAGAGCCGCCCCAGAGAGAGGGGAAGGATACATAGGAATCCGCGAACCTGCCCTACTCTTATTATCGAATAGATTCCTATGATTCTTTAACGTGCTCGGAGGATAGACCGATACACGGGACCGCTCGGTTTACGTCCCCATACGACGGACGAGGCTAAGGTAAAGTGTCTTGCCTAAGAACACACCGACGGAACTCAGTGGCACCACGGAGGATTGAACCCAGGGCCTCCGGTTACAAATCCGCTGCGCTACCTACTGCACTGCGCCATGCCAGCCCATACTTGAGCTCAAATCTACGAATATTCTCAAGAATGGTTGGTGAATTCAAGGCCTGTATATATACATATTAGTCTTGGTTTGGGAATCAAACTTAGAAGGCAGTGGTGAGAAGTGAGTTAGTCGGCTACAAGAGCGTTCATAAGACATGTTACATGTGGAGGCTTGCACAAGCCTTTGATTACTAGGATTTATCATTCCAAAACTATGTTGCGATTATCGAAAAACATAGAATTAATTCTTGGAAGTTCTATTGATACACACTATTGATAAATATTTCTACTGGTAGTAAAATATCATGGCAGAAAACTGGCTGCAGCTTTATTAATAATGTACAGTTATTTTTATGCGTCCGGTGGGAGGCTTGTAGTAATCACACCGTTTGTCCTTCCGTCCGAAACAATCATGTCTCAGCCATAACTTTGAAGGAACTGAAGGGATTTCCATGAAACTTCGCACAAATGTTAACCACAATGAGAAGGTGTGTCATGTGCAATAATCGATTCTTACCTCAAAGGTCAAAGTCACACTTGGAGGTCAAAGCTCAAATGAGTAGAAAGTTTCGGGGGCATTTGTAACTTATTAGTGACATTACTTGTCTGAAGTTAACCTAGAAGTGGAAGGCAGGTGCATGTCTACTAAATACTTGCTGTTACTTCCTGACGATTAGGCAAAAAAATAAAAAAAATAGTTTCCGCTTCAAAAAATATAGGGTAGGTAGGTAGGCAAAACGTTATTTTTTATTTTTTTTATTTTTTATTAATGACCTTATTTTTGTTAATGAAGAAACGTTTTTATTATGATAAAAAATACTGGGGAAGGTATTAATACCTAGACAATACATGGTTATGGCCCTTTTTCAATATTTGGTAATGTACACTGGAAACCCCGGGGGTCGTGGGTTCAAATCGGGACTAATTTCTATTTATTTATTTTTATTTAAAAAAGTTTGGGTTGGCGGCTAAATAATAAGGTTGGTCGGGTTAGCGGAAACAAACACTTTTTTCTTTTAAGCCTTATACTGTATTTACATGCAGGCGTAACCAGCCCAACTCGACCAAGTCGATACTGGAGATACAGGAAGAGCAGGCGAGGCAGTTGGAGAGGGAACGACAGAGAAGGGAGGAGAACCAACAGCAGGCAGCTAAGGTAGGCTGTCATTTATCCTCCATTGTGTTTAAATTTGCATTTCTGTCCGTCATTCCATCGCCACTTTTGTTTCCAACCATTAGTGTTTACTCTACTTTTTAAACCAATCCAAGGCCTCAGAATTTCAAATACTTGCACCATTTATTCATGAAAATTTTACTGCCAGCACTCTTTATGGTTTAGAGTGTGACCTATATAGAGACTATCGATTAAACTTATCGTAAACACTAAGCCGGATAGAGAAATCGGAAGAGAAATCTTCACCACTAAGAAATCGCGGTCGGTCGCTACGCTCCCTCCCTTTCGGTTTCTTAATGGTGAAGATTTCTCTTCATAGCCTCTATCCAATACTTAAATTTAATATTTTTAATCCAATCTTCATGAAACTTTAGGAAAATGTTTTTGGCCATAATATCTAGGCCAAGCTTGATAACCAGCCAGATCATATCTATAAATTAATGCTGAAGTTGTGGCCCTTGGATTTTTGAAATTGAAGATTTTTACGCTCAACAACATTAACATTTATAATCCAATCTTGATGATACTTTAGGACAATGCTATGGTCATAGTATCTAAGCCAAGTTCGATAACCAGAGAGATTGCACCTGTCATGCTGAAGTTATAGCCCGTTGATTTTTACAAATTGATGATTTTGCCAAGGTTTTTACTACATATGAACTGATTTTACATTGACACTTCTTTTCAGGCGATGGAACGTAATTCTCTGTATTTTAATGTTTTCCTTCTTGTTCCCACCAACGAAAACTACAGAATTTGTCTAACTGTAATGGAACCTATGATTGGTCAATTGTTTAGCTATACGCAATCTCATTGGATATTAAGGCGTTTTCTTTTTACTGTGCAGTCTAATTTGTAAACAAAAAATGGCGAGGTGCGAAAATTGCCTCGGGGGATATCATAGCTGTAGGAAAGCATGCTCCCTTCGGGGTTTCTGTTGTGATCGATCAAAGCAATTAGCATAATCCCTTCCCAGCGATGTCAGCGCCTGTCCTGAGAGATAACAACAGGTCAATTAAAAGACTGGTTACACTTCGCTAGGGGGCTGGAAAAAAGCGAAGTGGTCAATCTGAAGGTGACTTAAACTTCGCCGTCGGCTAAAAAAAAAAGCGGAAGTCACGGAGGAAAAAGCGACATTGGCGCCCATGTCGCCCTCCAGTTTGAACACTGTTGTATGTAAATTTTGTGTTTCAGAATTTATCCCTGGGTGCGGCCAGCGTTTGGGGGTCCTCGCCACCCATGACCAGCTGGGCTAACGAGGGAGCATGGGGCGCTATCAAGACTGCCCAGATGAATGTAAACAACAACAGCAACAACAGTAGTTCCCTGGGGTTCTGGGACGATGCCATTATATCCTCGTCTGGCCCCATCAAGAAACAGTCGAATAAACAAGGGTAAGTATATTAAAGGGACATTCGGCAATCTTGAAGTCTTTATCAAGCATTGAAATTAGCCTCCATTTATTAATCCAATATCGTTTTGACTTTAAATCTGCATGCAGATATTTAAATAAAATTTTAAGTTTTCAACTTTCCTTCGTTATTCTACCATAGGTTTGAGTACATTATTGGTGAAATATGGTCAACAGTTAGCAATATACAAACACATTTGCTTTACACTATTCTTATTAATACTAATGATTGAACAGATGCATTTTATGTAGAAATCTTGAATTTATGTAAAAAGACTTAATATGTGTCCTTAATATGAAATAAAACCGCCAAATATTAAACTGCAAAAAAATAATAAAACCACATAACCCGTCTGTCAAAACTCTTATCCAGGTTAAAAGTATAGTTTTATTCATGGGTTCTTAAAATACACATCATTGAATATGGATAAAATGAATTAAGAGTTGCTATCTCTTAATTCGATGCTCCAGTTTTGGGGTTTGGTCTGGCTAGTTAAAACCATTTATACCATTTATATTGTGTCTATAGAGTTTGAATTCTCAAAATATGTAAGTTATATATATATATATATATATACCTCGTCGTCAGAAGATTTAGAAGTGGTGTGCATCTATTATAAAATTTGCTTGTTAATGCCAGGATATGGACTTTAAAGCATTAGTGTAGGTCCAGATAAAATGAATGTTTGTTGACTTACTTGGTCCGTTTAATCTGTAAGTAATACAACTGTTGAAAGGTTGTGGAGGCAGTGGTGATCCCGTGGATAGCATGTTTGATTCTGAATCATTAATATAAAATAAATTTCTTGGGGGAAAATGAAATAAAAGCTGTTCTTATGCCCCTACTTTTTAGCTCTACTGATCAGAGATCAGCAGAGCTTATGCCGTGGTGCGGCGTCCGTCGTCCGTCTGTCTGTCTGTCTGTCTGTCTGTCCGTCCGTCCGTTAACTTTCTTTTTGTAGCGACTACTCCTCTGAAACTACTGAATAGATTTTCATGAAACTTTACAGAAATGTTGCCCATGAAGTCTAGTTGATCCTAGCAAAAATTCATGTAGATGTGAAATCCAAGATGGCCGCCAAATCTAAAAATAGGTTTTTAAAAAACAAGTTTGTAGCGACTACTTCTTGAAAACTCTAAGGGATATTGCTATGGGACTTTTTCTAAAATGATCAGCATGACATGATGTTGGTCCTTGTCGAAAATCGTTTTGATTCGACGTTAAACATGGCTGCCAGCGGCCATCTTTGTTTACATAGAGTTATATAATGAAAACTTGTAGCGACTACTCCTCTGAAACTACTTGACGGATTTTCATGAAACTTCATAGGAATGTTGCTCTTGATGTCTAATTGATCCTAGCAAAATTTCAGGTTGGCCGGAAATTCAAGATGGCCACCACGGCTAAAAATAGATTTTTAAAAAATAAGTTTGTAGCGACTACTTCTTGAAAACTATAAGAGATATTGATATGGGACTTTTTCTAAAATGATCAGCATGACATGATGTTGGTCCTTGTGGAAAATCGTTTTGATTCGACGTTAAACATGGCTGCCAGCGGCCATCTTTGTTTACATAGAGTTATATAATGAAAACTTGTAGCGATTACTCCTCTGAAACTACTTGACGGATTTTCATGAAACTTCACAGGAATGTTGCTCTTGATGTCTAATTGATCCTTGCAAAATTTCAGGTCGGCCGGAAATTCAAGATGGCCGCCATGGCTAAAAATAGATTTTCAAAATACAAGTTTGTAGCGACTACTTCTTGAAAACTATAAGTGATATTGATATGGGACTTTTTCTAAAATGATCAGCATGACATGATGGTTATTCAAGTCGAACATTATTTTGATTCGACGTTAAACATGGCTGCCAGTGGCCATGTATGTTTACATAAGAGTTATATAATGATAACTTGTAGCGACTACTCCTCTGAAACTACTTGACGGATTTTCATGAAACTTCACACGAATGTTGCTCTTGATGTCTAATTGATCTTAGCAAAATTTCAGGTCGGCCGGAAATTCAAGATGGCCGCCATGGCTAAAAATAGATTTTTAAAAAATAAGTTTGTAGCGACTACTTCTTGAAAACTATGAGATATTGATATGGGACTTTTTCTAAAATGATCAGCATGACATGATGGTTATCCGAGTCGAACATTATTTTGATTCAATGTTAAACATGGCTGTCAGTGGCCATCTTTGTTTACATAGAGTTATATAATGAAAACTTGTAGCGACTACTCCTCTGAAACTACTTGACGGATTTTCATGAAACTTCACAGGAATGTTGCTCTTGATGTCTTATTGATCCTAGCAAAATTTCAGGTCGGCCGGAAAATCAAGATGGCCACCACGGCTAAAAATAGATTTTCAAAAAACCAGTTTGTAGCGACTACTTCCTGAAATCAAAATCAATCAGTAGAGCTTCAAGGTCATTGACCTCTTGTTTTTTTCTCCAGGAAACAACAGAATGCTGAGTTTCCGGCGCTGGGTGGTGATGGTAAACAGCGAGGCAAAACATCAGTGCAGAGTAAACCTACAAAACCTTCCAAGTTAAAGAGAGATGAGGTACTTGCAGTGAGCTATAATTAACCTATAATGTGTTCAATCCATTAAATAACATTCAAAGGGCTTAATAGTTTTATAATTAACCTAATGTGTTGATGAACCATTAAATAACATTCAGCGCATCAATTCAACACCATTTAAGAATTGATTCTCATTTTTTCGGCGTTTTTTAAGCGTCGGAAGTAAATGGCAAATCCCATGAAGCGAGTTATTTAAGTGTCTTAAGAGAATAGTAATGATCAAAAAGTGCAACAGAAACTATACCGGTGTATTTTAGACAGTGAAATAGCCTTTTTCTATTGA
This sequence comes from Cyrtodaria siliqua, assembly GCA_037043455.1. Taxonomy (NCBI): domain Eukaryota; kingdom Metazoa; phylum Mollusca; class Bivalvia; order Adapedonta; family Hiatellidae; genus Cyrtodaria; species Cyrtodaria siliqua. Next base: position 53,260 of record JAWPHD010006284.1, on the reverse strand, counting down.
GACACACCAGATGTGTTTGCAGTGTGTGCACCTCCTTAAAAATGATATAATAATAAAATCAACAATACATACCCGGTATTGGTGCAATTTGCAGCAAGATCCTAAAAAATAATAATAAAATAATAAAACAAAATTAAAAAATCCACTAAATGCTTAGAAAAAATATTGGGTGGGTGCCTTTTTAGTGAGTAGGTCGGAGCACAGTAAACCAACACATTTTCAAGGATGAGCTTGCATGAAAGATTGAATTTCTGATTATGCTGCTGTTCCAGGAGGCTGTCCAGAGATTGTTCCAGTCTGTGAAACCTGTGGATGACTTCACGCAGTGGTGTGAGAAACAACTCAGAAACATGGCCACCTCTGTAGATAGTAAGTTACCTTCTTAAAGGTGAATGGCCACCCTTTTTGTAGAATTATCAATTAAACAATTTAACTCTTAAACATCATATGAATATTTCTTGATAGTCCCAGAGATATTTAAAACCGCTACTAAGTTGTATGTAAAAATAAGTATTATTTGCATGATGTAGATATTACTTTTACCACTGCGTGACTGCACTGGGAAATGAGGTAAATCTGAATTGTATAGCTGCACAACTATTGCCAGATAATTGATAAATACATTTACCTGTGGATTAATTTATCTGTTCAAAGTTTTTTACATTGTCAAATAAAAGCTTATTCTCGCTTTTCACAGATATTGCAATGTGTGAATTATAAATATATAGATTGTGTATTGATTTCGATTTAAATAAACATAAACATGTTCATGAAACAAAACATCGTCGGAGAACTTACAACAATAAAGTTACTACTCACTTGTTATAGCGCCCAGAGTTAAGAAAGTTTGAGCGCCAAAGCTTGCAGCATGTATTACAATGACGGCAGACCCCAAAAGTTTGTTAATACAAATAAATATTTCAAGTCTTCCTAAGGGATAACCATTTTTGGTCAGTTAACATTTTTTTCATATATGCATGAGATTAATTAGAGAAAACCTCTTAGGTTGCCATCTCAGTATAACCTAATATGACATGTTATTTACTTGACATAACACCCCCGTTGGTTCGTTCATTCAGAAAAATTTAGTACATTGGTCCAGCATTATGCTAAAACAATTTAGTCTGTAAATGTTTTGACAATCTTAGAACATGTAGACTCTGACAGTTTTTGGTAGAAATCTCACTGCCAGCTTATGATTCTTTATATATTGTATTTCAGTTCCAACATTCATAGCGTTTCTGCTGGAAGTGGAATCTCCGTACGAGGTATGTGACTTTAAAACAGTTACACTGAAAAACAGTCCAAGTGCTATTCCATTAAAACATACATGGGACCACAGGAGGACGCTTTTGAAATGGAGCACCCACCCATAGATGCAAAATTGAGTTGAACGAACCAGATTTCGTAAAAAAGAGGGCTTGCCCGTGGATGTTTATTAAATTGCCTTTGTGGGGTCTTGGGTATGTTTTAATGGAATAGCCCCAAATGTATAGGCAAATCACATGAAGTATAATTGCTTTTTGTGTGTCATTTATGTTGAGCGTTTGTGTTTGAGTCTGTTTTCGTAAAATCCGTTTCCCATGACCTTGTCAGGCCTGCTTCCCATGCCCTTGTTGTCAAGCCAGCTTGCCGTGAGCTTGTTAAGCCCGCTTGCCGTGAGTTTGACTTAGCGATCACTTTGGCATCCAAGTGTAATGTGCGTCAAAATTAATGTAACATATTTTCTTCTCGGATTGAATCATGTTTTAGTCATTTTCATAACATTTTAAGCAATATATGTGATGGTCTATTTTTATTGGGGGAGGCAGACCAGTCACTTTTTCCTAGGTAGAACCAGTTCTGTATACCTCCCTTATCCGTAAGAATCAACGCTTTCTAACAAGTAGAGTTCCCATCCCGGTCACGGAGTCCATGACAATGGGGCATGACAAACTATCACCCTGATATATTATATGCCACATTCAGATATAATTCTGTCTACATCTTGTGTAACTTCTGTGCAGTGTATTAGCCAGCCTACTGTGCAGCCGTCTTTTGCACAGCCGTTTGTGAAATATCACGGACAATCAATATTTGGTGGAGTGTGTGGGGTAAAAAAAATGTGTTACAAATTCCAATTATTCCAAACTCTTACTTTCTCAATATTTCAATATTGTTTTGTTTTGTTTACATTTATAGAAGAAATATGATTTAAAATGTACCTTTTTCACCTTTATCTGTAAAAATAAATTGCCCCAGAGATACCCACTTGGTGCAAATTGGCTTTTAGCGTGAGTTAGTCAATTATTTAGCACACACTGCTCACATATTTGCACACCCATGTCTTGAATTTCTAATACACTGCTTCTGTGTAACCTATTACAGGTATACGATTATGTGCGATCATACCTGGGCGAGAGCAAAGCTGCAGAGGAGTTCGGCAAGGCCTTCCTGGAGAAGAGAAGTCAATCCAGGAACAAAGCCAAACCAGTGGAGGAGGTAACATAGATTATAACACACTTGCCAAAAATCCTGCAATCCGATTGGCTGATGTTTAGACATTTGCGACTATGTTCAACCCTAAAAAAACGTGACATTACGTTTTATTTCAATGCTTTTGTGAGTAAAACTGTCAAAAACAATTAAATAAGTTAGAAACCAGTTAACCAGTTTTGGAATTTTGACTGTCGCAATGGTATATCACCCATTTAACGGTCGCAAATTGTGTTTAACGCGTTGCCATTATGACTGATATACCGACGCAGAATTAAAAAAAAACTCAACTCGGGAATTTCCGCTGTATAATTTATATACTGCACACTTAATTCCACGTAATTTTCCAGAGAAATCCCAAGATGTTTTGTAAAAAAAAGGATTGCAGCTAGTTAGAGAAAGGACAAAACTGGGATATTATAGACTCCTTCATCACAGTATACTGAAACGTTTTGAAAATTTGAGCCATTTCAGTACTGTTTTTTATGTGAAGAGATTGCAAAATTTTACATCGTAAGTTTGCTCACTGCTTGACCCAAACGCAGACAGTAATGACATTTGGTACATTTGGTATATTATACATACTTTTAGTATTTTAGTATTAGTAAGCTCGTACGGATGAATTATGTCCTGGTGCTGTCTGTCCGTCTGTATGTCTGCCCGTTGACTTTTACCTGACAGGTGATTGTGGCTAGTAACTTTCAAAGTATAAGGTCGACAACAATGAAACATTGTACACATCCTCAGCATGATCCAATGAATACATCTGATAAAGGCCCGTAACTCTCTGGTTCATAATTAATTCCCTTTGAAAAAAGGTTTAACCTGGCATTTTGCAAGTGATTGTGGCTACAGTAATTAACTTTCAAAGTATAAGGTGACAGTAATGAAACTTTGCACACATCTTCAGCATGATCCAATGAATTCATCTTATAACTCCCGTAACTCTCTGATTCATATTTTTTGCTCTACTGTGCAATCTTTGTTTCCGGAGTTATCTAATAAAAACTTGTAGCGACTACTACTCTGAAACTACTTGACGGATTTTCAAGAAACTTCACAGGAATGTTGCTCTTCATGTCTAGTTGATCCTAGCAAAATTTCAGACTGGAAATTCAAGACGGCCGCCACGGCTAAAAATAGATTTAAAAAAATTGTAGCGACTACTTCTTCAAATCTATAAGTGATAGTGATATGGGACTTTTTCTAAAGTGATCAGCATGACTTGATGTTGATCTTTGTCAAAAATCGATTTGATTTGACATTAAACAAGGCTGCCAGCAGCCATCTTTGTTTACACAGAGTTATATAGTAAAAATTTGTAGCGACTACTCCTCTGAAACTGCTTGACGGATTTTCATGAAACTTCACAGGAATGTTGCTCTTGATGTCAAATTGATCCTAGCAAAATTTCAGGCCGACCGGAAATTGAAGATGACCGCTATGGCTAAAAATAAAACTATAAGTGATATTGATACGGACTTTTTCTTAAACGATTAACGTGACATGAGGTTGGTCATTGTCGAAAATCATTTTGATTCAACGTTAAACATGGCTGCCATCGGCCAATTTTGTTTACATAGTTATATAGTAAAAGTGTGTAGCGACTACTCCTCTGAAACTACTGAACGGATTTTCATGAAACTTCACAGGAATGTTGCTCTTGATATCTGGGACTTCTCTCCTAATGCATAATGGTTCTAAAATAAAAATCCGCATGTTTGATCAATGCAACATAAATCTGTTTTTAACCTGAACTTTCCTATTTCAGGACAGTATCTGGGGCCCTGCCCCAGCAATCACTCCAAGGGAGTTACGCCAACCCAGCCAGTCCTTCAATGAGGAGGGACAGAAAGGCAAAGCAAACAAGAAGAAGAAAAACAAGATGATGAAAGTAGATGCCAGCATCCTCGGCTTCACCGTTCACGCCGCCCCCGACCGCATCGTGGGTGAGATTGAAGACGTCGGTGTCACGGGCGGAGCTCCACGCTGAAGAGATATCTAAATGATCATGTCTACTGGATTAATTCTGTTTTAAAAAAAAATTGCTTTGCGTAATTTATTCTGGTGTGGGTAGTGTGTAGATGGCGCGACCAAGTGTTCAAGATTTGACGTCTGGTCCAAGACATTATGGCTTAATAGACGCCATTATCAAGGTTACTGGCACACTCACCCCATCAAGGTTTGAAGATATTGTGTAACCCCCTAGCTTGTACACGCCAAGGGGCGTTTAACTGTCTCGTGTGGAACTGCTACACTAGAACGATTCATTCAGCAAGTGAGAAAAGGAATACAGAAGTGGAAAGCTGATCAGTTGTAATGCTGGCCTTAACACAGAGGTGTTCTACATTTCTGTCACAAACCATGCAAACAGGTGAAATTCAATTCAAATTAAGAAGGTCCTGCTTTACAATTGTTAGAATTTTTTTTGAAAACAAAACAATCTTCTGTTATATCTAGTATTGTGTTTGTTTGTTTTTAGCTGGATTTTCTGTAGATCGACACAATGATGCAGCTGGAAAATTACAAGCCTGATCATGGTTACAAAATGTTTTAATCTCGATTATTTTTTTTTAAATCATGTTAAATATCAAAAATCTTTTAAAAGTTTCTTCAGCGATAAAATTTAACATTTTACCATTTACCAGTTTGTAGAAGAGAAAAAGAGTATCCTCGATTGTGTTTTTTTTATGCAAATTAAGTTTTATTGATACAGAAAAGAAATGTAATGGTTATATGTGATGCTGAAAAAAATATGTTTTATAGATATAGAAAAGAAATGCCATAGTTATATGTGATGCTGAAACATTGAATTTTACTGAACCACTTAAACCGCGAAGCTCGACTATAATAGACTTTGCGTCCATTGGCTGATCAAATTCAAAGAAAGAACAGTCCATTATATATATGTAGCAGGTTAAGGGTTAATATTCATTATAAGATGCGTGGATAATAGACCTTGTGGGTATGGTTGCTGGAGTAAACCAACCTCCTGCAAGATATCCAGACACACAATAGAAGTGGCATGTCATATCCCCGTTTTCACAAAGTGAAGTGGGGGCTATATAGGAATCACGTCCTTAACGTCATAACACATGTTTGTCGCATAACACGTTTTGTCGCATAACACATGTTTGTCACATAACACGTGTTTGTCGCGTCGCGTAACACATTTTTATTAATTGCATTCCTCAAACAGTTTTGAATGGGTTGTTCCCAGACTTTATATACACATAACAACTGATCACCTCATGTCCCTCTACATCAACCATTGTTGATTGCCTTATTACAGAATAATGGCCCTTTGTTATAATATAAGTGGGGTCACCTTCAGTGATAGTTCTAGTTTTCTCTTACTACATAATTCGAGGAGTGAAAACAAAACTATTGTAACTGTTTATCAATAAAGAACACTATACAGCAGTTTTGTGATCTGCCCTCGAAATGGCAACGAAGAAGTTAATGATTTCTTTGGCAACTGTTTACAAATTAAGGACCTATTTCCCAATGCTAAATGATCATTGAAAAGACATGGAAAGCTTGCTTATTTACCGCTAACCTGCTACATGGCCAATTAGCTGAGGTATATAAACTGAGGACTGAATTTAAAGTTTTCTCTTTAAAAAACTATAGAACAGTATCTAAGGTATATCGGTATATAATAATACTTCAAACTGTACTTTTATGCAGATTTATTTAGAAAACAAGTTAGTTGTACTGAATACAAAACTTTGTTGATAATTCATTGTTTTTAGAGAAAAAACACGCCAAAACACAACTAATTAAACATTTCACCACCCCCAAATACAGTAGGCTGGAAAAAGGTCCTTAAGAATAAGATATTGTTTCGCCTTTAGCTCTGGAAATGGCAACATAAACATTCAATATTTCTTCGGCTATCTGTTTTTAACTTGATAAATTTACCCGTGATAAATCGATCCTAAAATTCACTGATTAAAATATTCATCACAGATTCATCAGTCTATGTTTGTCTGTTTGTCTTTCGTCTATCTGTCCATCTTTCATTCTTCAAAGCATTCCATCAAGTCATCGTTTTAAGCAGTGAATTTGCGGCACGGTTTATTCACGGGTGTATTTTTATAGTGTTAGGAGATATTTCTGTGAGTTTTCATATAGTACTGCCCCTTAGATGATATCCATATATATATTACAGATGTAAAGCACATTCTGTTCGAGCTTACTCGTACAGTGTATAGTCAGGGGTGTAAATACTACCATCTCACAAACCACACATGAATTGTGATCCTTTTCAATAATATATACCTACTGTCGTCATTTTTTTCCGACAGTGGAACTGTCGTCATTTTTTTCCGACAGTGGAATACAGAAACTGTATCACTACTCACGTTCTATAATAGGATTATTACTAGAGTAACGTGATCTGTAAGTTTGTATCACCTCGAGTGGACTTGCCATATCTTCAGAATCTCACGAGAGGCTTTAGCTTCGAGTGTGATCCTGGAGATGATGCATATCCACAAGAGGTGATGCAAACTTTCAGAACACCTACTCGAGTAATGATCCTTTTATTATATACCTTCTTAAGAAAACACATAAAATATTATAGCACCGTATAGTATACTAGTTTGTTTACACAGGTTTGCGACGTCAGACGACATGCAGGCGACATCGACGTCATTCAACATATGTAGAATGGTAATGCAAAAGTCTATTTTTAGTAGTATAGAGATTTAGATTCAGAAAACTCTAGAGAGAGGTGATACAGGGTTTTGTATTTCATTGTAGGAAAATGAAGGTACTATTGATAGGTATATAATAAAATTCTGTATTGTTTTTATGATTCTGTATCACTATAACTTTTCTACTAAAAATAGAAGACGTTTGACGAGACGATGTCGTGTGATGTCGATGTCGTGTGGCGTTGTCAACTATCTTTGTATTGATTAGTCTACAAAGCTATAATATTACAAGCATTCTTATGGAAGCATACTGTAAAAGGATCATTAATAGAGCAAGTGTTCTCGAAGCTGGAATTACTTGAATTGTTTGAAGCTTAATACTGAACAGGGGATCTCTTGGAAGCAACAAACACAAACAATAGGGAAAGGTAGCAGATTCAGTTGTATTGTCTGTTCATGAGAGGTATTATAAAGTGCAACACCTCTCATGCCCACCAGCTTAAGCATTACTTTAAAGACACAAAGATGGGGCTTGATGAGCCCAAAAGTCTCTTGACATGAGACCTGTAGCTGCTGTACATCATGTCCAACTCAGTTTTATGAAAGGATTGATCAATTTTAATCTTTGTTTTTGTCATTTCTTATACTAATAGGTTACCGCCAGTTTAAGGTATTGTTCGGAGCGCTTGTTTCAGGTTTTTCTGCAGTAGCTTCAGTAATTTAAATAATACTTATATGAATTATATCATTAGAACTGGCATTTTTAGTGGTAAATAAAACTACCTTAGTTTTGAAAATCGGTTGAGAAATAAATATTTTACAGCCAAAATTATTTTATGATGGGGCTCTTCCTATGTAAATTCCTTGTTGGTGGGACAGCAGAAAATTAAGAAATTTCAAATAACTTCAGTTAGCCTTTATGTTTTGCTATACAATTTCAGGGTGTCTTAATTTACGAATATCCAACAAGTTAAAACCACTTTTGGATAAAAGTTCTAAAAAAAAACTAAAAAAAATTAATTTCATGCAGCAGAAATGTCCCATCAAAAACAACTTTCGAATATGAAATTTTATTTCTCAAACGATTTTGAAAAGTGGGGTATTTTTATTTACCACATAAATGTCTGTTTCACTGATATACAAATTATTTAGGTAATAGATGAATTTTGTAGTAAAAAAAAAAAACTTTGGCTGAAACAAGCGCCCCAAACAATAGCTTCACTACCTAGCAGCATATCAGAGCTTATGTGATGGCCCTGCGTCCGTCGGTCCCTTAGCTTTTAATTTTTGATTGCTAATCCTCCAAAACTGAAGGGGGGAATTACTTTAAACTTCTCAAGAAAATTCCTTATGATGTCTTGTTGGTCCTTACGTAAATTCATTTTCCCACGGCTAGAAATAGACTTACAAATAACGGTTGGTAGTGACCTACTCTTCTGGAACAGTGAGAGATATTTAATCCAGATCTTTACTGCTGATGTGATCAGTATGATATGAAATAGATCTTTTATGAAATGCATGCAGACGAAGCTTCCGAGATGGTCGCAATTAGCTGTTTTTGTTTACATGCAACTTGTTGATGAACATCTTGTGATAATTATATCCACACTTTCACAAAGTGAAGTGGGGCTATATAGGAATCACACTGTCCATATCGTCCCGTCGCGTAACCATTTTTGTCGCATTGCATAACAAATTTTTATTACTTGCATTCCTCAAATAGTTTTGAATGGGTTGTTCCCAAACTTCATATACACATAAAACTGATGACCTTATGTCACTCTATATCATCCATTGTTGATTGCCTAATTTATTACAGAATTAAGGCCCTTTGTTTGACTTAGAATTTAAGCGGGGGTATTCATCACCTTCAGTGATAGTTTTAGTTTCTGCTACTCTTCTCTTGTTCATGTTTTCATAAAACTTGGTAAGAACATTACAGATGATTCTAGTACAGGAAAAGCTTGCGGTCGCTATTTCTCCTAAACTTTTGATGAGATTTTCATTAAACTTCGCCGAAACATTGGCAGTGATATTGTAGTTATTTCTTGTACTTTGAACAGAAAACAAGCTTGAAATACTGCTCATCAGTGGCGACCTGACTGGTCCGAGACAATTCACACCTTCTCCAACATGCTCTTGTCTGCAACTTTGACATTTTGAGAGACTTGCCAAATATCAAACCCGGTCATGATCTTTTTTGAAAGTAGAGCGCATTCGAGGTAATATAATCGAGGTTATATTTTTAATATTATAAATAGTTAATAAGATGGTTAAGTGACTGCAGGATTAGTATTATTCAAATATACTGATCCATGCCTGGTGCAAAGTGTGCTTTGCGGCCTTGTTGTATGAACTATTGTTCGGGGCGCTTGTTTCAGGTTTTTCAGCAATAACATGAATAATTTTAGCAATGCGTATATATCATTGGAACTGGCATATTTAGTGGTGAATAAATATACCTTAGTTTTGAAAATAAATATTTTACAGCCAAAATGCTTCTTTGATGGGGCTTTTTTTTCCCATGTAAATGCCTTGTTTCTGGGACAGCTGAAAATTAAGAAATTGCAAATAACTTCAGTTAGCCTCAATACTTTGCTATAAAACTTTCATGATGTCTTAATTTACCTTTACCCAACACATTAAAACCATTTTTTTTCTAATTTTTGATGCAGGAGAATTTTGCATTGAAAATGGCCTATAAACAACATTTTTCAGACGTGAAATGAATATACAACTGATTTAGGTAATAGTTGAATTTTGTCTAAAAATTCCAAAAAACCTTTGGCTGAAACAAGCGCCCGAACAATAGGCACGCGGGTGAGCTTCAGGGCTCAGTGCAGTCCCTTTACTATTGCATTAAATAAATAAGCCCTTTAATATGAGACAAATATATTTTTTAAAATACATTTACGTCCCACAACTTGGGTAAAAATACTTCAATGTTATTAAAAGTAAAATGTGTTACATTGTATGTTTTAAAAGTCTTGAAAAAGAAAATATAAAAAATGTGAAAGTAAAAAATATTAAAAGTGCGTATGAGCCGTCGTCTTGAGATCAAGTATTTAGATAAGCAAAGACTTGTTGATAATTTTAAATTAAAGTGTCGCAACTTAAAGAACTACATAATCCATGTGACATAAACATTTTAAATATTCACTAGTGTATCATAGTTCTTAAAAGGAAATATTGCTCTATAAAAGTTTTTTAATATAAAGGCCATTATTTTTTATTATTCGTTTTACAAACAAACCCTTCTATGATCATGATGATAAAATGAAATTAGGAATTTTATTTTTCCATTGGGAATGTGATCATTTTTGTTTTTATTTTACCTCCTGCCAGATTTTAATCAAACGTTTCATTCTGTTTTCCTTTACAACAATAAAAGAAAGCTTTTTCAAATTATTTTTTTTTCCCTCCTTCTACGGCACGTCTCTGTCTTGATGGTTCGTAAAACGAATAATATAAAAATTAAGGCCTTAACGTTGTTAAAGTGTTTTCTGATACCACTGTACTCCTGGGACTTGTGCGACAAGCACCTGTAAACTATTGAAATGCATGTGTGGCAGGACCTGTTGAGTGTTTAATGCCACATTTAATGCATACACTCTGTCAATGAAAAATTCTGTGTCATGGCATGCCTCTACTTTTCCTGTTTTTAGCAAAAATGTAGCCAAACCTATTTTTATTAAGGAAGTACATGTAAATGTAAGTGCATTACAGTACAAACATAGGGGAATCTTCTTCCCTTTTACATAGATTACGACGTAAGCTATCAAATACTGTACGAGGGCTGTTTCAAAAAATAATGTCACTTGTGGTATAGAATCAAAGTCGGTCAGGTAGAAGATATAGAGAATATCATGTTAGTGCCCTCATCCAGTTTATCAGGTGAGGCTGAGGAAAAAATGAAGCCCGAGGCTGTGCCGAGTGTTTTTCTTTTTCTTGCCGAACCTGATAAACTGGATGAGATCAGGCACTAATATGTTATTATATTCATCATGTTGATCGTTTAAAATCATTTAATTTACCTTTTTTACCATTTCTTTCTGTTCAAAAATACCCAAACGTCATCAAATATACCATGATGTCATCAAAAGAGGTTCTGACGTCATCAAAAGAGGTGCACCTGAAGTGATAGAAAAGTAACTGCCGAGATAAGATTTTATCTCAGGCACCCCATTTCTCTGCAGAATTATACAGATCGACATGATAAAAACAAATTATCAGTACTTCAACATATTTCCTACATCTTGTTTTCCACATTTTGAAGACTCTATGGCCTTTTGGAGATGCCTTTTTGAGACACAAAAAAATTGCTGAACTGAAGTCTTTTCACGACAGTCGGTAGTGTCTTCTACTTGAAAGGTGCTTCAACCTTCAAAAATGAGGACGAAAAAAATTCAAAGGGTTCCAGGTCTGGAAAAACAATCAGCAACTAGAAATGTTTTTCAAGAAATCGATGCAGTGACATTATTTTTGGAACAGCCCTCGCACCTTAACAGGTCATTTTGTTGTTAAACTTAAATATACTCTGTTCAAACAGACAAGTATTAAGTGATACAGTCGAGTTGAAATTTGTCTTCATACTAGACAAGTCTTTTGCTGCTTAGATCCCTACCACATTACTGCTACTGAAAAATGTTAAGATGATACCAGTGGCTCGTGTTATGTTGAGAGAAAAAAATCTCAATAAATAAAGATGAAATCAAAATTGTTTTTTCTTTTCTTTCTTATCCAGTACTGTTTGTAAAGTTGATGTCACACAGCTCTTACATTGATATTTGTAGGACAGTTGGTTGGTTGAATTTAACATCATTTAATGCACATTCGGCTAACTGTGATGGTCGATTTTTTAGTGGTGGAGGCAGACAGCACATATTTTCGTGGATAGAACCAGTACTGTATACCTCTCACCATCCGTAAGTATCGACACTTTCTCATAAGTTGAGTGCCAGTAATGAGTGGCGAGAAGGTTTAGAACACAGCGTCTACCATCTCAGCCACGGAGGTATTTGTAGGAAGTTAAATAGTGAAAGAGAATGTGATCTCTGCCTCCGCAGCTATTGAATGTCTGGTTGGCAAGGTCACCAGCTATTGAATGTCTGGTAGGCAAGGTCACCAGCTATTGAATGTCTGGTTGGCAAGGTCACCAGCTATTGAATATCTGGTTGGCAAGGTCACCAGCTATTGAATGTCTGGTTGGCAAGGTCACCAGCTATTGAATGTCTGGTTGGCAAGGTCACCAGCTATTGAATGTCTGGTTGGCAAGGTCACTTCTCGCCAATGCAACCCGTCTGTGTTGTAAGAGGTTATGAAGTTAGCCCAATTATCAACACGACACTAAGGCTGTCATTCAAGTTCCGTCAGTGTGTTCTTGGGTAAGACTCTTTCTCTTAGCCTCGTCCGTCGGATGGGGACGTAAACCGGGCGGTCCTGTGTATCGGTCTATCCTCCGAGCACGTATAAGAACCATAGGAATCTAGTCGACAATAAGAGTAGGGCAGGATCCCGGATTCTTATGTATCCTTCCCCTCTCCCTGGGGCGGCTCTAAATAACCTATACTGTGTTGATGAGCCGTTAACAACATTCAATTCATTCACGCCATCAAGAGTGGTTTGAATAACCTGTGTAGCTTGTTTCTCGATTGATGTAAAATAAAGTACAATTTAATTGAATTGGATTTTATAGTCGCACTAAAGCTGAGATCATATGGCGACTTTTCCAGCTTCCATTGGTGAAGGAAGACCCACCAGGCAGTTTTCGTGCACGGGCGGGCACCTGGGTAGAACCATCGTCGTTCCGCAAGCCAGCTGGATAGGATTCCTGGTTCCATCAGGGCTCGAACCCACAACGGTGAGTAGCAAGTGATTTCAAGGCAGAGACTCTTCACTCTGCCACGGATGCCCCCCAAATATACCCAGCGGCATAAGAAAGTAGCCACTGAGTTTTGTTTAGATTTAATTGTATAAAGTCTTTTTAGAATTAATTGACAAATTCTAAAATGAATATGCCATGTTTGGTACCTAAGTTTTTATCATTCCATTGCCAATCTCATGTCCTTTGTTTTTCAATAGGTTGAATCATTAAGGGAATGTTGCTTGATAAAGAGGATAGGGTATATAGTAAAACTTTCAAAATGGCGACTTTCTTATGCCGCTGAGTATATAATCAAGTACACAGGACGGTTGATTGATGTCGAGTGATCCCAATAGCTCACCTTTGAACCTTCAGCTTGGGTGTGCTAAAGTATGCTCAGAGCGGGATTCGAACCAGGGATTTTGTGCTGTCATTTGCTCTTCAATACCAGATAACCACTACACCGCCGACCTTTGTTACACTAAATAGGCATTACACCACCGACCTTTGTTACACTAAATAGGCACTACACCACCGACCTTTGTTACACTAAATAGGCATTACACCACCGACCTTTGTTACACTAAATAACCACTACACCACCGACCTTTGTTACACTAAATAACCACTACACCACCGACCTTTGTTACACTAAATAACCACTACACCACCGACCTTTGTTACACTAAATAGGCATTACACAATAACTAGTGCACATGCTACTTTTATTGGAATTGTAAAATCACAACTCCGCAAATTTATTTTAATAAAGTATATTTTCCTAATTGAAGCACATAATTACTACACAGGATGACTATATCACAGTATTTTTGTCGTCACATGTAATTCTGTATTTCATCTGATGCGTATTTGCATCTTTTAATTTTCCAATGTGCATCGTATGAGAATCGAATAGTGCCGCTCGGATCACCGCCGACATTATGAGAATCGAATATCTCAGCCCCACTCATCAGATCGCCGCTCAGATTATGAGAATCAAATGTCTCTCCCCCCACCCCCCACCCCCGATATACAGCCCTATTTACAGCATACAGGTATACATACATAGCTATATATATAATGTATAGGTCCAAGCTGCCTTACTATGTCATACAGTGAGGCAGAGATCATGAGAGACGTAGCTATGTAGATATACAGCCTGCTCATCTCTAATAAGACACCATCTCTATTGACACCACCTCCATTAAGACACCACCTCTACTAAGAGACCACAATGTCAGTTCCCAATATAGTTTTAAATTAAAACGCACCTGTATTTAGAAACTATTGAAGCTAATCCTTAACGCGCTACATACATCTTTCCTTGAATTAAGACCATTCCATTTATGTGACAAAGGTTGTTTTAGGGAAAATGACTGAATAGCAGCCAGACATTGTAAACCCAGATCAGCCTGCGAGTTACTCGAGTTACTCTCAGGCTGATCTGGGTTTACAATGGCCGCAAAGGCTATTATATTATAGTCATGCCTAGCGGGTTAAGGGTTAAGACCAATTCTACTCTTCCCTTTATGAGTATTTTGTAACTCACTTGCCAACAATCTTGGACTCCGACTGGTTGATGTTCAAACATCTGCGACTATTAAATAGTCCATAACCCTTTGCAAATCAAGTCATATGACGTTCAACCGTCAAAAACGTGACATCATTAAGTTTTATTTCAATGTGTTTATGGGTAAAACTGAAATGCGTTAGAAACAAGTTTACCAGTATTGAACTTTTGACATTTGGACAGTATATTAGTCGTTCAACGGTCGCAAATTGTTAACAAAATGTGTGACCATTAAATGACTGATGTACTTTGCAATAATCAAAATTTTAATGCAGGTTTGACTGTATAACATTTTCTACTTTAATTCACAACAGGTGTAAAAATATCAGAATCTTTCATGGGTATGCTGTTCAGATAGAGAATTCCAATCTGATTTATAATTGCTCTGATTTGTTTGGCTCAAGTAAACGAAGGCTTGGAATTTGCCAACCATACAGGCTACTCGTGTAGAATTCTTTATCTAACAATCGAATGTTGTATGTTTATTTACAAAATGACGTTGTGTAACTTGTCTTAGAACACGATCAACAATGTCGCTAATGTGCAAAATTAATACAACCCTTAAGATTTTATAGCACATGTAAAACGAGGGTATCCTTGTCTGGAATGCAAGAAAAAATTGTTTCCTAGCAACCACATATTTGGTATAACACCATTTGTTGTTCGTCAACAGTCTTGGCGACAAGAATTCAAATTCACCTTGACCTTGTAAATATATTGCATACCTTTGAGGAGAGCCTAAGTGTGTCCCTTTAATTTACTGGATCACATGTCTTATTGTTTTGAGAAGAAATGTACATGTATGCAATGGAATTCAAATGACTGTCTGTATATTTATAGAGCTATCCCGCCAACAACAGCTAAAACCTACTGACGACAAGATATATATATATATATAACTTACGGTACATATTTTGAGAATCCAAACTATAGACACAATATAAACGGCTTTAACCAGTCAGGCCAAACCCCAAAACTGGAGCGTACAAACTCATAATTCATTGTATGCATATTCAATCGCCGGTATTTTACGAAACAGTAAACCTTTAATTTGAATCAGCACATAATTCATTATTATATGACCTGAACATCTGGATAGTTTTGATAACCGTACATCAAGGGTACATTTTCTCAAGAAAAATCTAATTTTAGAAATATTACAATTAATTATAAAAACTTTGTAGGGCCCACTTTCCATGTATACCTAGATAATAAAAAATAAATAATTAAAACTGAATTGTTAATGGTAAATGAAAATACCTCGGTTTTGAAAATCGGTTGAGAAATACATATTTTAAAGCTAAAATTAGATGTTTGACGCATCCTAACAAACACAAATGATAATTTCTGGAACTTAACTGTTAGTGCTCCTACTTACACAACATACCTTCATTGCCAATGTGCACTGACCATGATTACTATTACCAGTAATAAGTCTAGCTATGGCGACAATGCACGTTTTTTTTGAGGATCAGCGTTAAACTCATTTTCAAAACCGAGGTATTTTCATTTACCATTAACAATTCAGTTTTAATTATTTATTTTTTATAAATTATAACCTGTGTTTACTGTAACATTGCTGAAAAAAATCGGGTAGGTAGGTAGGCATTTTATTTTATTTTTTATATTTTATTTATTGGCGAAGTTAATTTAAGGTGGCGATGAGCTTTGATGAATGGGAAAATGTGGTATTTTAAAAACTACAATAGATAACAAATGAAATTGTGTATGTGTTATTGTTTCCCAAAAGGCATGGCAACAACTGGCTCTTTTCCCAATCACTTGCAATTATTGCAAAGGGGTAAAACCGTTTAATTTTATTTTTCGCAAGTCCGGAAGAGGGTCAGTTCCAACAGCAGGACAATGAGCACATGAGTCGGACTTGATCGCGTGAAAATAATTTTTTTTTTTTTTTTTTATTTTCAATAAAAAAAAAAAAGGAGTCGGGGGTGTTTTCAGCAGGTCGGTCGGGTTACAGTAAACTCAGGTATAATTTTATTTGGCCGTAACATTAAAAATTCAGTTTTAATTGTATATTATGATTTACCGGTATGTAAATATTATCAAAATTGTTCATTGTAACTGCTGAAAACCCTTTGGCTGAAATATGTGACCCAAACAATATGTACCAGCCATAGCATTGATGGTACCAGCATGCAGGGTACTATAACTCACTCTTTGCTTATGGATGTTTCGAACTTCTGACGTTGAGGATCATCAGTCTGGACGTTTCGGACCACTTTAATCGACCTTATGGACCTCCTTACTGGACGATTTGGACCATGTAAATTATATGTCAATAAAGGTTTATATTTCCACTATCAGAAACTATTATGAAATTATTTGAAACAGATTTCAAAAAATATGAGTTTTAACAACCCCACTGTAGCCACCACGGAGCACGTCATGTCTGTGCTATGGCGTCGCCGTGAAATCAAACAACAACCTTATGTTATAAATGATGAAAAATGCTAGAAATAAGTGCAATTAATTATTTTTTTGTATTATTCATGGTTTGCATTAAATAAATATTTTACATCATTGTTGGATAATCATGTTTTATAAGTATATCACAGCTTCGGAAAAAGAACATACGAATTTGATCGAGTTTGGCATAAATATTCAAAATATTTAGAAAACAAATGGCATAGTCATTCCAAAAGACATTGTTTATTGAACATATATCAGTATTTCTAATTTATTAACCTATATATATTCTGAAGAAAATATGTAAGATTTTAAAAAAATTATGTTTGGTACTTGTATATATATTTTTTTTATTATTGTTTATTTTATTAAAAGTTTGTATTATTTAATATTTTATTAACATGTTAATGCTCCGTGATTTTTTCTGACGTCGTCAATTTCAACGTAAAAGCGAGGAAGTGTTCGTCTACTTATTTATATTGATCATAGTTCTCCTTGTTCAATATTCATAAAATTTCATAATTGTAATTTTCGAATACCAGTGACAATGCTACTTTAGTTTTTTGTAATTTTGCCAACAATTTTCCTTTTATTTAGCCATTCCCGAAATGTAGCTATGAAATAAAGACGTCCCATTTTGGACTGCTCCGTAGATGGGTTTCTCGCCTTATTATATCATTCATTGCAAAATAACTAGACACGGTATCGATTTTTTGTTTGAATCATTTCTTACGAGTTGGATTACAACATGTATGACTTTTAAAAGTAAAGTTTACGTCAATAAATGAGAGCGATATCGTAAAAGTCCACGTATTATTTGAACAGCCCTCGTATAACCTGATATTCATACAAAATAAATGACAATTTATAAATCAATATATGGTATTTTAGAACAGGTCCTATGGGTCTTATAAGACGGTCTGAGACGCTGAGCTGTTGGTCGGAATTGTCCATGCTCTGGAACATCCATATTCTCCTAACTCTTATATCCTGCATAAATTTTGGAATGTATACAATTGTAATATATATATGGGTCTAGTTTCACAGAAGTTTAAAGCAGCTATCCGGCCAAGAATGGGTCTAGTTTCACAGAAGTTTAAAGCAGCTATCCCGCCAAGAATGGGTCTAGTTTCACAGAAGTTTAAAGCAGCTATCCCGCCAAGAATGGGTCTAGTTTCACAGAAGTTTAAAGCAGCTATCCCGCCAAGAATGGGTCTAGTTTCACAGAAGTTTAAAGCAGTTATCCCGCCAAGAATGGGTCTAGTTTCACAGAAGCTTAAAGCAGCTATCCAGTCAACAACAGGCATATTTTACAACATACACTACTCAACTTTTATAATCGGTCACCCATTTTTTTGTGAAAATAACACGAATACTAAAAACTGGAAATCACAGAAACACATACCAATATTTTTTTAAGTTTATCAACAAGGTTTTAGTCCAATCAAGACAGATTAAGTTTGATAAATCGCTAGCGATATTTGTTAAACGATGTGTTAAAATTTCAAATGAAAATGTGAATTATTAAAAAATATATACTTCCTTGAAAAGTTGAGTAGTGTATGTACACTGTTTTTAAACCTACTGATGACGATGTATATATATATATATAACATATTTTTTTGAGAATTCAAACTCTACAGACACAAAATAAACAGCTTTAACCAGCCACGTCAAACCCTAAAACTGGAGCGTTCAATTAAGAGTTACCAGCTCATAATTCATTTTACGCATATTCAATCAAGGGTATTATAAAGAACCCGTGAAAAATGCTATAATTTTAATTGGCACACATACATCATTATGACTTGAACATTTGGATAGAGTTCTGATAAACGGTTTTGCAGTGTAATTTTGCCGTTATTTGGCAGGTTAGTTTAATTTAACGGGACAAAAAAAACTGTGATTTTGAAGTCTTTATTGTTACAAAAAAAAAAAAAACATTCACAAAATTTAATCTTTTAGTCAAATACCTTTATATACAACAACAATTATAAAATAATCATAACAAAATTCCATTAAAGTGAATAAATAAAAGTATTATACATGTAGTACATGGCCTTTCAACAGTTCCCAAATATTTGTCAACACAAATGGATAGTTATAGTTGACAATTATACATAATTAATATTAAACATGTTCAATACATAATCAACATTAAAAGTCTACCATATACTCCTGTATAAACGCTCTCCTATTTTCGTAATGGGGGCATTTGTACGAGGCCATAATTTTTTTTACATATTATGAGGTCTAATTTCGAGAAAAAGACGTTACCAGCAGCCTGACTTGAGGTCTAGTTTAGAAAAATACCTCCTCCAAAACATTTTAGAGGTAAAATATGTAAAAAAATAAACAAGAGGTCAATGACCTTGAAGCTCTACTGATTGATTTTGATTTCAGGAAGTAGTCGCTACAGACTTGTTTTATGAAAATCTATTTTTAACCGTTGCGGCCATCTTGAATTTCCGGCCGACCTGAAATTTTGCTAAGATCAATAAGACATTAAGAGCAACATTCCTGTGAAGTTTCATGAAAATCCGTCAGGTAGTTTCAAAGAAGTAGTCGCTACAAGTTTTCATTATATAACTCTATGTAAACAAAGCAGCCATGTTTAAGGTCAAATCAAAACGATTTTCGACAAGGACCAACATCATGTCATACTGATCATTTTAGAAAAAGTCCCATATCAATATCTCTTATTGTTTTGAAGAAGTAGTCGCTACAAACTTATTTATTTTAAATCTATTTTTAGCTGTGGCGGCCATCTTGAATTTCCGGCCGACCTGACATTTTTCTAGGATCAACTAGACATCAAGAGCAACATTCCTGTGAAGTTTCATGAACATCCGTCAAGTAGTTTCAGAGGAGTAGTCGCTACAAGTTTTTACTATATATAACTCTATGTAACCAAAGATGGCCACTGGCAGCCATGTTTAACGTCGAATCAAAATAATTTTCCACAAGGATCTACATCATGTCATGCTGATCATTTTAGAAAAAGTCCCATATCAATATCACTTATAGTTTTCAAGAAGTAGTCGCTACAAACTTATTTTTTAAAAATCTATTTTTAGCTGTGACGGCCATCTTGAATTTCCGGCCGACCTGAAATTTTGATAGGATCAATTAGACATCAAGAGCAACATTCCTGTAAAGTTTCATGACAATCCGCCAAGTAGTTTCAGAGGAGTAGTCGCTACAAGTTTTTACTATATAACTCTATGTAAACAAAGATGGCCGCTGGCAGCCATGTTTAACGTTGAATCAAAACGATTTTTGACTAGGATCAACATCATGTAATGCTGATCATTTTAGAAAAAGTCCCATATCAATATCACTTATAGTTTTCAAGAAGTAGTCGCTACAAACTTATTTTTTAAAAATCTATTTTTAGCTGTGACGGCCATCTTGAATTTCCGGCCGACCTGAAATTTTTCTAGGATCAATCAGACATCAAGAGCAACATTCCTGTAAAGTTTCATGAATATCCGCCAAGTAGTTTCAGAGAAGTAGTCGCTACAAGTTTTTACTATATAACTCTATGTAAACAAAGATGGCCGCTGGCAGCCATGTTTAACGTTGAATCAAAACGATTTTTGACTAGGATCAACATCATGTCATGCTGATCATTTTAGAAAAAGTCCCATATCAATATCACTTATAGTTTTCAAGAAGAAGTCGCTACAAACTTGTATTTTAAAACTCTATTTTTAGCTTTGGCGGCCATCTTGGATTTCACATCAACATGAATTTTTGCTAGGATCAACTAGACTTTATGGGCAACATTTCTGTAAAGTTTCATGAATATCCATCCAGTAGTTTCAGCTGTGAAGTCGCTACAAGTTTTTACTATATAACTCTATGTAAACAAAGATGGCCGCTGGCAGCCATGTTTAACGTTGAATCAAAACGATTTTTGACTAGGATCAACATCATGTCATGCTGATCATTTTAGAAAAAGTCCCATATCAATATCACTTATAGATTTCAAGAAGAAGTCGCTACAAACTTGTATTTTAAAACTCTATTTTTAGCTTTGGCGGCCATCTTGGATTTCACCTCAACATGAATTTTTGCTAGGATCAACTAGACTTTATGGGCAACATTTCTGTAAAGTTTCATGAATATCCATCCAGTAGTTTCAGCTGTGAAGTCGCTACAAGTTTTTACTATATAACTCTATGTAAACAAAGATGGCCGCTGGCAGCCATGTTTAACGTTGAATCAAAACGATTTTTGACTAGGATCAACATCATGTCATGCTGATCATTTTAGAAAAAGTCCCATATCAATATCACTTATAGTTTTCAAGAAGAAGTCGCTACAAACTTGTATTTTAAAACTCTATTTTTAGCTTTGGTGGCCATCTTGGATTTCACATCAACATGAATTTTTGCTAGGATCAACTAGACTTTATGGGCAACATTTCTGTAAAGTTTCATGAATATCCATCCAGTAGTTTCAGCTGTGAAGTCGCTACAAGTTTTTACTATATAACTCTATGTAAACAAAGATGGCCGCTGGCAGCCATGTTTAACGTTGAATCAAAACGATTTTTGACTAGGATCAACATCATGTCATGCTGATCATTTTAGAAAAAGTCCCATATCAATATCACTTATAGTTTTCAAGAAGAAGTCGCTACAAACTTGTATTTTAAAACTCTATTTTTAGCTTTGGCGGCCATCTTGGATTTCACATCAACATGAATTTTTGCTAGGATCAACTAGACTTTATGGGCAACATTTCTGTAAAGTTTCATGAATATCCATCCAGTAGTTTCAGCTGTGAAGTCGCTACAAATAAAAGTTTACGGACAGACGGACAGACAGACGGACAGACGGACGACGGACTCCGCACCACGGCATAAGCTCTGCTGATCTCTGATCAGTAGAGCTAATAAAAAAATGGCCTCATAAACTGGAATGCCCCTGGGTGCATTTAAACATGGGTATACAGTATTAAACAATAACAAATGTAACTGGTATGGTGAATTTTAAACAATAAATAAATATAGATCTATCTGTACATACTAGCATTCGTAGAGTAACTGCCTTCATAAATCCATCCAAAACAATAAACAATCATTTACTTATGAACTACATTCATCCACGCACAGACAGTTCTGATATCACTTTGTGAAGGAGGGGGAAATTATATAAATATAAGGATGGAATTTGTTCGAGATGGAAAATAAATAAATAGGCAAAATAAACTAGAACTGTCGCCGGAGGCGGACAAATACCCCCACCCCGCTGACAAATACATCCCCCGCTGGCAACTTGTTGAGGGGTGGGTAAACATACAAGACTTTGTTCTTATAAGATATATAGACATATAGAGCAAAAGCCCGGACAAGAATTTTCTATTTGACTACCAAGTATGAAATGCATTAAAATACAAAGGGCCATAACTGAGTGGAAATTTATCGAACCGGAACGTCTGGATAATATGTGCATCTCCACTTGATATTGATGCTTTGTAGCAAGTTTCACAAAAAAATAACATGGGGTTTTAGAGAAATAGCCCGGACAAGAATTTTGTATTATATATATATATATATATTAGAAATACAAAGGGCCATAACTAAGTGGAAAAATATCAAACCGGAGCGTCACAAAATGCGCATATTCACTTGATATTGATGCTTCATAGTAAGTTTCACGAAATTATAACAGTGTTTTAGAGTAATAGCCCGAACAAAAATTTTCAATTTAACTACCAAGTATGAAATGCATTAAAAATACAAAGGGTCATGACTCAGTGGAAAATTACTGAACTGGAACGTCATGACAGATGCACATCTCCACTTGATATTGGTAGTTAATTTGCGCTGTATTAGTTCATTACTAAAGTGCAATATCAAAAACATGTCCAACATGTCATATAGATATACAGCAGATAAAACCGCATAAATGCCGACAAATTACGAATCACTTCTTATATTTATATTATACCTGTTGTTATACATGTAGTACCAACAATAGCTTGTTTTGGGAGAATGATAATGATAACAAAAAAGAGAAAGAGACAACTTCTGTCAGAGTATTTTCAGTGGAAATTTCTAAACAGACATTTGATGCTCGCGCAGTAAACCCCACATTTCTATTGAGACACACTGGATTGAATTGAATTGGGGTTTTAAGGCGCACCAACACATGAAAATGTTATATGGCGCCTAACAGGCATGAACATGTCAGGCTCATCTTCCATGTACATCGAGATAAAATATGGAAAATGGGCCTAGAACCTTCTCACCCTGAACTGCAGAGTTGCTGCAAATTCTATTGTAGAAACTCCATTTACGCTGGAGCCACGTTATTGTTTTTCTGCCACTGCTCTTTGATGCGAGCGAGATAGCACCTGAAACAATGCAGGGAACATGATGAAGACCTTTAATGAACATGAACAAAAAAGGAAAAAAGGAACATGAATTTGGGGGGATTCTACCCCTCTGCCTACCCCTCCAAAGGGATCTGCAGTGGCCCTATTCTTTGCCCTTTGACCAAACGGGGGCCCCCGGGAACCACACAGGACCAGAGAGAGACACACTGGAAGCATGCATTAAGCATGCAGTGTGCGCACCGCCATGAAAAATAAAGTTTAGTTGAAATTATACGTTGATTTCAACAGAAAAAATCAAGTGAATGCAAATATATCAAGTACAGGTTCAGAAAAAAAGAAGAGTTTACTTCATGATATGGATATTGAATATACCATTTATATGACTGTGTAGATCGTATGTTCATTATGGCTAGCTGCTCTACCTTTGAATTGGGTTTTTATGGCAAGGCAGCAACACAAGACAGGTTATATGGCGCCAAACTGGAATGAATATGCCTGGCTCATTCTCTATTTACATCGAGATCATAATGGAGAACGAGCCTAGAACCTTCTTACCTGTAGAACTGATCACCAATCAATTCAATATTATGGTATTCAGTATTTACATTGGGGTTTTGGAAAGACATTTGACTATTTCTTTGTACCCATCCATCTAGGGCCGTTTATCTGCATAAACAGTGTTTCTGTGAGCACGCAAATCTTTAAGGTAAGATGTTACAATCCTTTTTTTTTTATTGCATTAAATTTTTTGTTATTTTAATAGTTATTGTAATACTATCATTTTTTTTAAAAATATGGCAACAAGTGAAGCACCAACATTGGTGAGGATGCCGGATTGCGAAATCAACATTTAACTAAAAAAAAGTAAAAAAGGGAGATAATTCAGGTAAAGTATAAGACATGTCAAACAAATATGTTTAATGATAATGAACATGTGTGCCAAGTTTCAAAGCTTTCCGATAACTCGTTTTTGAGGAAAAAACTATAAATTTTAACCAAAAAATTATAAACTTTAACCAAAAAAACTATAAACTTTAACCAGAAAACTTTCACCAAAATGCAGAACGTGTAGACAGACAGACAGATGGAAATCACCAAACCATAAGCCTGGATTTACTATGCATTCTGGCTGGAAATATGACAAAAAATGACTAGCTTTGAGCTTAGAACAGAGATTTAGTGAGATCATAACATTATTAAATTTAAATTCGGATTTCAGTGACATTTATAATTAAAACAATGGCAGGGAAATATGATTTAACATATGACAAGAGTATTTTCAACCAAAATATCAAGATACATGTATACTTACCATCCACATACATAAAGATAAACCGGTAAGAAACTTCCTATAATTATGAACCAATGAAGTAGCCAAAACTAGAACTATCCCTGAAGGTGATGAACACCCCCGCTTAAATTCAAGTCAAACAACTGGTCGTAATTCTGTAATAAATTAGGCAATCAACAATGGGTGATGGATATGGTCATCAGTCATTATGAAGTTGGGGTACAACCCATTCGAAACTTTTCGAGAAATGCTAGTATTAAAAATGTGTTACGGGACAGGACGCGACATGGCGGGCTGGGACGGGACACACTAATCCTATATAGCCCCCACTTCACTTTGTGAATGCAGGGGCATAATAATAATAACAGGTTATTTTGGCAAACTTCATTGGTTCAATGAATTCCCAAATGTTTAAGCTAGATCAATAAAATGTTGCTCGAGTTATACCAGACTTTTTAAGTTTAAATACATTTCTGAATAATAAAGTTTAAACAAAATACACATGACATGAGCAAACACAAAACACGAAAAAGATAAAATATCAATATTATGTCATTATTTTACAAAATATCAACCCCAACAATGAAACTCTTTTTTCGCAGAGAAAAAAACAACATGTAAGTTTATCTACATATCTGTGTAAGAACAAAAAAGATAAAATATCAATATTGTGTCATTATTTTACAAAATATCAACTCCAACAATTAAACTCATTTTCCTTGAGAGAAAAAGTTTATCTACATATCTGTGTAAGAACAAAACTTATTAATCAAACCCTGTCAACTGATATATTACCATTAATGTTAATGATTTTTTTCATGATATGAGAACATTTTGAAATATCACATTATTCAGCCTTTAAAGGACACGGGAAAATCTTGATGTATTTATCAAGCATTAAAATTAGCACCTTCATTTATTGGTTGAGTATCCTTTTGACCTGAAACCTGCTTGCATGTATTAAATAAAAGGTACTAAATTTGGAGTTGTCATTATTGGTGCAATATAATCAACAATTAGTAATCTGCAAACACAATTTAATTTGGACTATTCAAAGAAGTATTAATAATAATTTCCATATATATATATATGAGCCGCAACACACGAAAACGTCCCTTCGGGCGTTTAGACGACAACGTCATCAAGTAACAATTTATGACGTCGGCCGGTAATCAATTAAATAATTATCAAATTTCTCGTCACTTCCGTGTTTTACCTAATTATTATATCATAGGAAATATGGTTTCTTAATATAAATAGTTGATGCTATAGAAAATGGTAATTGTTCATGTTTTTTGTTGTTATTTAATCAATGACGTCGTCCAAGACGCCGACTTCAACGTCAAAAATAATGGTACCGTATCTTTCTTAATTTTTAAATTGAGATAAAATTATTTTAAATTAAGATATCAACATAAAATAAAGAGATTTTTAAAGAGAAAATCACCGTGTTTCATAAACACAGAAAACATAAAATGTCAACATTTTGTCTGAAGGGTCGTTTTCGCGAGTTTCGGCTATATATATAAATGCATTAAAATGTATGGGACACTGTGAGTTTTAATACATCAAGATTGTCAGGTGTCCCTTTAAAACACAGTATCTGTTCATTCTAAGTAAAAACACACACTTTCTATATGAAAGTTCTATACATTCTACACTTTCACTACCCCACCCCTCCACGACACCATACCTCCCGATCTACACACACATTCCTCTGGCGAATGTTGGAGTTTAACCCAACCCTCTTCCCCAGCCCATTCCAACACCCCACTGATCAGAATTTGTCATGCCATATGTAAGGACTGTTGATGACTTTAACACAACTTTAGCACTACCACCCCCACCCACAACCAACCCCCAACACTGCCACACATCCTGACCTGATTAAAACTCATCATGCCATATGTGACTAATGTGGACATTTATCCCCAGTCCTACCCCTTCCCCCACCACACAGCCCACTGGTTCGAACTCGTCGTGCCATATGCGACTACTGTAAGAAAACAATTATTTAGCGCAATTAGCGGTAGTTGTATGTACAATGATTCAAGATGTCCGCTAAAAAAAAGATAATTTTACCAAAGTCATCTATTTTTCTTCCGAAATCCTTTGCGGAACGTCGGTGGTTCTACCCAGGTGCCCGCCCGTGCACGAAAAATTGCCCGGAGGGGCCACCTGGGGTCCTTCCTCCACCAATGGAAGCTGGAAAGTCCACATATGACTTAGCTGTTGGTGCGACTATAAAATCCAATTCAATTCAATTAACACACAACAATTGTGAATGATTATACTTAGGTCGCAGTTCTTTAGATTTGTATTTTCTAATTCAACAAGAAGAGTACTCGTTCAGTATAAACTGCAGTTAAAAACAGAATATATTGTTTCACTGCAATTACTTGTATAAAGCTTTAGCACATTACTTAAATTAGTCGCCCATGTACTGTTATTCTCGCGTTTTGTGTATTATATCTGTTTATAGAACGAGCATCGACAGTTTCCGTGGTTATTATCGGATTAACTCGCCAACATCGTTTTATCAATAGACATTAGTAGCACGTTTTCGGGACTTGTTAATTACTGTTCTGGCAACATTTTTTCACAATGTCTAAATCATCTTTTCGATGAGTTTGGGTTTGCCGTGTTTGTAAGATGTGTTCTCTCCGAAATGGAAATGTTGTTACACAAAACGATTTTGTGGACAGCCTGAAGGCATGATTAACAAATAAAAGCAATGGAAACTGCCGAGTCCATGATGAAATTGCTGAAATTCTGTGGAGCAAGTTAAAGCGCTAAATTAAAATGTAATCTATGGCCGAGCACCAATTCATCATGCAAAAATAAGCCCCAAACCACCGAAAATCGTCTACTGTGCTAAATTTAGACTAGACTAAATAATCATTTCTTACAGTAATATCCCGAGAACTACCCCTACCCTGCCACCCACCCACACTGGTAGAAACTCATCATCCCCAGTCTACCCCACTTCCCCCGACCCCCACCCCACAGGCCCACTGGTTGAAACTTGTCATCCAAAGTACTATTCACCCCCCCCCCCCCCCCCCCCCCCCGCCGACCCCCCCCCCCCCCCCCCCCCAACACACACACAAAAACTCCCCCACACTGGTTGGAACTCGTCATCCCCAGTACCACCCCCACTTCCCCCCCCCCCCCCCCCCACCCCCGCAAGGACAAACAGATCAGAACTCGTCATGCAGTATGCGACGAATGTTGACACACTTGCTCTGTAAAAACTCGTCTGTATGGTCGAGGACCTCGTCCCAGCTGATACACTGATCGCTGTCGCTGTCCATGATCTCGACAAGATTTTTTGGCGTCCGAGTTTGCCTGTTCAGGATTTCTTGGATCTAAATATTTCCTGTAAAATTCAGAAACAAAATCGCTGTACGAAATGTAAACAATGTTCCTCAGATGTCATGACGTTAATAAGCGTTTGTGATATAATCTGTCAACCAATCTCGATAAAAAAGTGTTATCACTAACAAAGCACTAGTCATTGTCAAAACATGCTCCACCAGGTGACGTCATAGTATAGTGGTTGGCAAGATGGGTTTGTAATCTAGGAGCTGAGAGATCACTCCCAGACCGTACCAAATTGGATTAGCTAGCACCGTCGCTAAAGAGTGACAAATATACCACCCCGCATCTGCCACTTTGAGCCTCTGCACTTTATTGCAGCAATATAATTTTCCATTATGATTCACATTCACTTGATACTGAATCATCAGAAACATATGAAAACAATCCAATGAAAAATGAATGGGTATTAAGCCACACAAGGATTTCCACTATGTTATGTATGTCAAAAACTTCAAAGGACCATAACTCATGTCATAATAATGAAATTAAAAACCTTTTTCTTCATTGTTATCTTCACCTACATAGTCAGCATGCCTAATATTCAAACAATCCATCTAACAATGAGGATTTCATATAGATATGTTTTACGATTAAAATCAAAGGGCCATAATTCACATAAAAATAATCAAACTATAAAATTTAATCTTTTCCTTCACTATCATGTTCACATCATACAAAGTCATCTCACTAATTATTAAAACAATCCACCTAAAATGAATGAGAAGTTAAACACACCACACATAGGAAGCAGGGGTGGGGGTATAATTACCGAAATACTTCAAAGTATTTCCCACCTCACAATTCATGAAACTGAGGACACTACATACAATCAAATGCATCATACATGCACATGCATATAGATGGTAATGTCATGCGTAGACATGATAATGTCATGCATAGAGATGGTAATGTCATGCGTAGACATGATAATGTCATGCATAGAGATGGTAATGTCATGCACAGATATGGTAATGTCATGCGTAGAGATTGCAATGTCATGAATTGAATTGGATTTTATAGTCGCACCAACAGCTAAGGTCATATGGCGACTTTCCAGCTTCCACTGGTGGAGGAAGACCCCAGGTGCCCCTCCTTGCAATTTTGGTACACGGGCGGGCACCTGGGTAGAACCACCGACGTTCCGCAAGCCAGCTGGATAGCTTCCTCACATAAAGATTCCTAGGCCCCTGAGGGATCGAACCTACAGCGGTGAGGGGCAAGTGATTTCAAGTCAGAGACGTTAACCACTCGGCCACGGACGCCCCGTGCAATTTCATGCATAGATATGGTAATGTCATGCGCAGACATTGTAATGTCATGCGTAGAGATGGTAATGTCATGCATAGATAAGGTAATGTCATGCATAGATATGGTAAAGTCATGCGTAGAGATGGTAATGTCATGCATAGATAAGGTAATATCATGCATAGATATGGTAAAGTCATGCGTAGAGATGGTAATGTCATGCGTAGATAAGGTAAAGGCATGCATAGATATGGTAATGTCATGCATATATATGGTAAAGTCATGCGTAGAGATGGTAAAGTCATGCGTAGATAAGGTAAAGTCATGCATAGATATGGTAAAGTCATGCGTAGATAAGGTAATATCATGCATAGATATGGTAAAGTCATGCGTAGAGATGGTAATGTCATGCGTAGATAAGGTAAAGGCATGCATAGATATGGTAATGTCATGCATATATATGGTAAAGTCATGCGTAGAGATGGTAATGTCATGCATAGAGATGGTAAAGTCATGCGTAGATAAGGTAAAGTCATGCATAGATATGGTAAAGTCATGCGTAGAGATGGTACAGTCATGCGTAGAGATGGTAATGTCATGAATAGATAAGGTAATGTCATGCATAGACATTGTAATGTCATGCGTAGAGATGGTAATGTCATGCATATATATGGTAAAGTCATGCGTATATATAGTAATGTCATGCATAGATAAGGTAATGTCATGCATAGACATTGTAATGTCATGATAAGAGATGGCAATGTCATGAATAGACATGGTAATGTCAAGTGTAAATATGGTAAAGTCATGCTTAGAGATGGTAATGTCATGCATAGAGATGGCAATGGCATACATAGAGATGGCAATGTCATGCATAGACACTGGAATGTAATGCGTAGAGATGGTAATATCATGCATAGACATGGTAATGTCAAGTGTAAATATGGTAAAGTCATGCTTAGAGATGGTAATGTCATGTGTAGAGATGGCAATGGCATACATAAAGATGGCAATGTCATGCATAGACAAGGTAGCTGCATGCGTAGACATGGTAATGTCTTGCATAGAGATGATAACATCATGTGTAGCCATGGTAATGTTATGTGTAGACATGATAATGGCATGTGTAGACATGGTTATGTCATGTGTAGAGATGGAAATGTCATGTGTAGACATGGTAATGACATGTGTTGACACTGTCATGTCATTTGTAGACATGGTAATGTGATGTGTAGACATGTTAATGTCATGTGTAGACATAGTAATGGCATGAGTAAAATGTGTAGACAGGGTAAGATCAGGTGTAGACTTTGTAATGTCATGTGTAAAATGTGTAGACATGGTAATGTCATGTGTAGACATGGTAATGTCATGAGTAGACATGGTAATGTCATGCACAGACATCAAAATCACATGTGTAGACATGGTAATGTCACGTGTTAAATGTGTAGACATGGTAATATCATGTGTAGACATGGTAATGGCATGCACAGACATCTTAATGTCATGTGTACAAATGGTACTGTCATGTTTAGACATGGGATAATGTGATTAGTAGACATGGTAATGTCAATGCACATACACGGTTATGTCATGTGTAGACATGGTAATGTCATATGTCATGTAAAGACATGGTAATGTCATGTGTAGACATAGTAATGGCATGTGTAGACATTGTAATGCCATGTGTAGACATGATAATGTCATGTGTAGTTTATGTCATGCGAAGTTATGCTAATGTTAAGCATAGACATGGTAATGTCATGTGAAGTCATGGTAATGTCATGTGTAGACATAGTAATGTGAAGACATGGTAATGTCATGTATAGACATGGTAATGGCATGTCTAGACATTGTAATGCCATGTGTTGACATGATAATGTCGTGTGTAGTTAATGTCATGTGAATATATGCTAATGCTATGCATAGACATGGTAATGTCATGTGAAGACCTGGTAATGTCATGTGTAGACATGGTAATATCATGTGAAGACATGGTAATGTCATGTGTAGACATGGTATTGTCATGTGTAGACATCATAATGTCATGCACAGACATGGTAATGCCATGCACAGGCATGGTAATGATATGCGTAGACATGGTAATGTTGTGTAGACAATTTAGAAACACCTTTTACAAGCAAGTGACTAATGCCCATGAATTTGAGACCCGGGATCATGTATGTACCTTCAATTCCTCCTTGGTCACTTGGCCATTCTTATCTTTATCAATCTGATTCTTGAACTCGTTACTTCTCTCAACCTGCCATGATTTATCAAGCTTCTTCTGTTCCTCATCATCTATGTCACCCAGAGGAAGTGACACAAACTCGTCTTCGGACAATATACCATCATCGTTTTTATCTGGTGATGAATGAAATCGATTAGTTTAAACTTATTTACTTTACATCTATTGTAATGAAAGCTCTCTGAACTTATTTTAATCACTCTGATACCTTCCTGGGTAGAACCAGTACTAAATCAATGCAAATTAAGTGTCTTGCTCAGAGATACAATGTGTATGGTCATGGCAGAGATTGAACCCACGACTTTTCGATCCTGGGTCCAATGCCCTACCACTAGACCACAGTGCAATCAGTTTGTTATTAATCACAGGTTAAAACACAGTTTTTTTACCATGTATCCGCTTTGCTCCTATTCTCAGTGTTCTCATTTATCCTCAGTGACCCATTTATCCTCTATGACCTTACCCATTTATCCTCTGTGACAAGTGGTCCATTTATCCTCTGTGACTCATTTATCCTCTGTAACCCATTGACCCATTTATCCTCTGTGACCCATTTATCCTCTGTGACTCATTTATCCTCTGTAACCCATTGACCCATTTATCCTCTGTGACCCATTTATCATGTGACCCATTTATCCTCTGTGACTCATTTATCCTCTGTAACCCATTGACCCATTTATCCTCTGTGACCCATTTATCATGTAACCCATTTATCCTCTGTGACTCATTCATCCTCTGTAACTCATTGACCCATTTATCCTCTGTGACTCATCTATCCTCTGTAACCCATTGACCCATTTATCCTCTGTGACCCATTTATCATGTGACCCATTTATCCTCTGCGACTCATTTATCCTCTGTAACCCATTGACCCATTTATCCTCTGTGACCCATTTATCATGTGACCCATTTATCCTCTGTGACTCATTTATCCTCTGTAACCTATTACCCATTTATCCTCTGTGACCCATTTATCCTCTGTAACCCATTTATCCTCTGTGACTCATTTATCCTCTGTAACCCATTGACCAATTTATCCTCTGTGACTCATTTATCCTCTGTAACCCATTGACCCATTTATCCTGTGACCCATTTATCAGTGACCAATTTATCCTCTGTATCCAATCAAGGTGTTTTATTCATAATTTTAGCAGGACGCCATCACAAGAATTTGACCAATCAATGATCTATAAAGTGAGACACCTATACATGTGGGTAGGTAATGGACTAAACTGACGTAGTCCTGTATAAGAAGCAGTTGTAGTGATGATTATATTAAAAGCTTGACATTTAGTGTACAACGCATGCATCTTCTTTTGGTTTCGTCTGATTTTGAACACATCAATTTGGGTAAGTTTAATTTAAAAGATGGTCAAACATTTAGATTTTTCATATAGTGATTAAGCATAAAGTAAGCGTAACACCCTTGTTTTCACACCCTTGTTTTCACCTACTAAATATCTCAACATCTCGGACATTTATAGCAAGATGCCTGTATAATAAAGTCGTCTTTCCTAGGTTCAGTGTATAAAATATTCCCCATGAACACGATTTAATTAAGGAATAATATATTTCCAGCACGTTTTGTTGTCCCAAATCAATACCTGGTGGGCGGGACTTGGAGATCGTCGATACCAAAGGCCATAGGTTTCCATGCCTTTCAAGTCCCAAACACCAGGCTTTTATCTCGCACAATATAAACTTGCTGAAAATGTTTTATTTCTTATCCGACATGGATTTTTATGTATTTTATACACATGTTTTCGGAAGATTGAACATAAAACAAATTCTCACAACATACATTGTATGTCCATCTCTCAGTACCAAATGAAGTAAATATAAAGCTTTATTCTGTTTTTAACAAATTCATTCATTGTTTGAACTTATCATTGCTTTAATCATTGTTTTGGACTTTTTCTGACGTTTAAAATCGTTTAAAATGACGTCATGTTAGAGGTGTTGATTAGAATTTTAAAAACTCCTCAATAACCAATCATCACTGAGTATTTTAATAAACTTAGATTTGAAACTGATTCATACCTAACGCTTCTATGATAGTCCTCAACATGTTGTTTAGTGCCTGATCGCTCTGCTCAGGGTGTCGGAAGGCCAGAAATTCTTCCTTGCTCAGTTTATTGTCCATCGGGTTTATGTCCGCATCTGTCCACTTGAACTTGTATTTAATCAAGGCTTCTCTTTCTGAAATATGTTGGAAGTTTAGTTATAATGTTAAGAGTTGACATACATGTATATGACACAGAATAATTTAAACCTCATTTGCATATCTATACTTAAAGGTATTTTATTAGATGAAGTTTAGTTATAATGTTATGACAGTTGACATACAGGACATTGAATAATTTAAACAATCATAATCTGGTATTTTAAATGGTCACGGAAATTGACGAGACAATTCAGATGGAAATTGGCGAGACAATTTCGATGAACACCAAGCTGAATGGAAAGGACCGAACGATGATTCAACCTTTATTTGCATATTTATTGCACTAGTGTAATATGATAAATACATCATGACTTTATTACACTCCCACATCGCAAGTTATGTGATAATATTGAGTTAATGCATACTTATATAACCATTGCTGAATTGCACAAATTTAACATAATTTCCTTTGGACTTTGAGGGGAATAACTATGCTATTATATAAATCTAGCTTAAAGGAACTCTAAACAAGAAAAATTCCACAAAAAATAATGACATTTGAAAAGTAACATTAAGGGGACACATGGCAATCTTGATTTGTTAAAAACCCATGGCATCCGGCTTTTGTTCAATCATTTATATTAATTATTAGAATAGTACAAAGCAAACTGTTTTGGTATATTATTTACTGTTGATTATATTGCATCAATACTATATTTAAACTTATGGTAGAATAAAAGATGAAAAAAATGAAAAGTCAAAATTTTATTTAATGGTTTAAAGACAAAATGAGATGCTAATTTCAATGCTTGATAAACATTTCAAGATGTCTGTGTGTCCCTTTAACAACTGATCACAAATGTGAATACCTCTTTTGAATGACAAATTTAACCAAAACAGCGCTTTCTTATTACCTTTGTAGTCCAGCTTCATTTCATCCTAGTCCACCAGAAGCCTTACCTTCATAGTCCACCAGAAGCCTTACCTTCATAATCCACCAGAAGCCTTACATTTATAGTCCATCAGATGCTTTACCTTCATACTCCACCAGATGCCTTACCTTCATAGTCCACCAGAAGCCTTACCTTCATAGTCCATCAGAAGCCTTACCTTCATAGTCCACCAGATGCCTTACCTTCATAGTCCACCAGATGCCTTACCTTCATAGTCCACCAGATGCCTTACCTTCATAGTCCACCAGAAGCCTTACCTTCATAGTCCACCAGATGCCTTACCTTCATAATCCACCAGAAGCCTTACCTTCATAGTCCACCAGATGCCTTACCTTCATAGTCCACCAGATGCCTTACCTTCATAGTCCACCAGATGCCTTACCTTCATACTCCACCAGAAGCCTTACCTTCATAGTCCATCAGAAGCCTTACCTTAATAGTCCACCAGAAGCCTTACCTTCATAGTCCACCAGATGCCTTACCTTCATAGTCCACCAGATGCCTTACCTTCATAGTCCACCAGATGCCTTACCTTCATAGTCCACCAGATGCCTTACCTTCATAGTCCACCTGATGCCTTACCTTCATAGTCCACCTGATGCCTTACCTTCAGTCCACCAGAAGCCTTACCTTCATAGTCCACCAGATGCCTTACCTTCATAGTCCACCAGAAGCCTTACCTTCATAGTCCACCAGAAGCCTTACCTTCATAGTCCACCAGATGCCTTACCTTCATAGTCCACCAGATGCCTTACTTTCATAGTCCACCAGATGCCTTACCTTCATAGTGCCCCAGATGCCTTACCTTCATAGTCCACCAGATGCCTTACCTTCATAGTCCACCTGATGCCTTACCTTCATAGTCCACCAGAAGCCTTACCTTCATAGTCCACCAGATGCCTTACCTTCATAGTCCACCTGATGCCTTACCTTCATAGTCCACCTGATGCCTTACCTTCATAGTCCACCTGATGCCTTACCTTCATAGTCCACCAGATGCCTTCCCTTCATAGTCCACCAGATGCCTTACCTTCATAGTCCACCTGATTCCTTACCTTCATAGTCCACCTGATGCCTTACCTTCATAGTGCCACAGATGCCTTACCTTCATAGTCCACCAGATGCCTTACCTTCATAGTCCACCTGATGCCTTACCTTCATAGTCCACCAGATGCCTTACCTTCATACTCCACCTGATGCCTTACCTCCATAGTCCATCAGAAGCCTTACCTTCATAGTCCATCAGAAGCCTTACCTTCATACTCCATCAGATGCCTTACCTTCATAGTCCACCTGATGCCTTACCTTCATAGTGCCCCAGATGCCTTACCTTCATAGTCCACCTGATGCCTTACCTTCATAGTCCACCTGATGCCTTACCTTCATAGTCCACCAGATGCCTTACCTTCATAGTCCACCTGATGCCTTACCTTCATAGTCCACCTGATGCCTTACCTTCATAGTGCCCCAGATGCCTTACCTTCATAGTCCACCAGATGCCTTACCTTCATAGTCCACCTGATGCCTTACCTTCATAGTCCACCAGAAGCCTTACCTTCATAGTCCACCAGATGCCTTACCTTCATAGTCCACCTGATGCCTTACCTTCATAGTCCACCTGATGCCTTACCTTCATAGTCCACCTGATGCCTTACCTTCATAGTCCACCAGATGCCTTCCCTTCATAGTCCACCTGATGCCTTACCTTCATAGTCCACCT
This sequence comes from Cyrtodaria siliqua, assembly GCA_037043455.1. Classification (NCBI taxonomy): domain Eukaryota; kingdom Metazoa; phylum Mollusca; class Bivalvia; order Adapedonta; family Hiatellidae; genus Cyrtodaria; species Cyrtodaria siliqua. The sequence continues at coordinate 16,914 of JAWPHD010006284.1, read as the reverse complement.
GATGCCTTACCTTCATAGTCCACCTGATGCCTTACCTTCATAGTCCACCTGATGCCTTACCTTCATAGTCCACCTGATGCCTTACCTTCATAGTCCACCTGATGCCTTACCTTCATACTCCATCAGATGCCTTACCTTCATAGTCCACCAGATGCCTTACCTTCATAATCCATCAGATGCCTTACCTTCATAGTCCACCTGATGCCTTACCTTCATAGTCCACCAGATGCCATACCTTCATACTCCATCAGATGCCTTACCTTCATAGTCCACCAGATGCCTTACCTTCATAATCCATCAGATGCCTTACCTTCATAGTCCACCAGATGCCTTACCTTCATACTCCATCAGATGCCTTACCTTCATAGTCCACCAGATGCCTTACCTTCATAGTCCACCAGAAGCCTTACCTTCATAGTCCACCAGATGCTTTACCTTCATAGTCCACCAGATGCCTTACCTTCATAGTCCACCAGATGCCTTACGTTTATAGTCCAGCTCTAATTCATCATAGTTCTCAAGAAGCCTTAATTTCATAGTTCAGCTCTAATTCATCATAGTCAACCAGATGCCTTACCTTCACAGTTCAGTTCTAATTCATCATAATCGACCAGATGCCTTACCTTCACAGTCCAGCTCTAATTCATCATAGCCCGCCAGATGCCTTACCTTCATATTCCAGAGTCTGCCAGATGCTTTACCTTCACAGTCCAGCTCTAATTCATCACAATCCACCAAATGCCTTACCTTCATAGTCCAGCTCTAATTCATCATAATCCACCAGAAGCTTTACTTTTATAGTCCAGCTCTAACTCATCGTAGTCCACCAGATGCCTTACCTTCATAGTCCAGCTCTAATTCATCATAATCCACCAGAAGCTTACTTTTATAGTCTAGATCTAATTCATCACAATCCACCAAATGCCTTACCTTTATAGTCCAGCTCTAATTCATCATAATCCACCAGAAGCTTTACTTTAGTAGTCCAGCTCTAATTCATCAGAGTCTGCCAGATGCCTTACCTTCAAAGTCAAGCTCTAATTCATCATAATCCACCAGAAGCTTTACTTTTGTAGTCCAGCTCTAATTCATCATAATCCACCAGAAGCTTTACTTTTGTAGTCCAGCTCTAATTCATCAGAGTCTGCCAGATACCTTACCTTCAAAGTCAAGCTCTAATTCATCATAATCCACCAGATGCCTTATCTTCAAAGTCCAGCTCTATTTCATCATAGTCCACCGCCTTACTTTCATAGTCCATCTCTAATTCATCATAGTCCACCAGATATCTTACCTTCACAATCCATCTCTAATTCATCATAGTCCACCAGATGCCTTACCTTCACATTCCAGCTCTAATTCATCATAATCCACCAGATGCCTTACCTTCATAGTCCAGCTCTATTTCATCATAGTCCACCACATGTTTGTTTGCTTTCTCCAGCTGATAGCCCTTGGCCAACAAGAAATGCACGTAATACTCCTTCCAGTCTACCAGACCTGTCAAAGATAATAAGCATGTCCTAGTAATGACTCGTATACATGTGTTACCCAAGAATGAGTGGGTAACACTAAAGGTGATGAATACTGCGGTGTCCTGTTAGGGCCATGGCCTAGGTCGATGGTAAGATGCGATGGTAAGATGCGATGGTAACATGGCCCTAACAGGACACCGTAGAATACCCCTGCTTTGTTGCTACAGCCGATGAGGATGGGCAAAAGTAAAACAAAGGTCCATTATTCTGTAAAGAAAAATTGCAGAATCGATAAACCATTAATGTACAAACACATCATATCATCAAGTGTGAACTGTTTGTCAAGTGTAATAACAATCCATTAAAAGTTTTAAAGTGAAAGAAGTTCATTATATAGTGTGAACAATTCTAAGTCAAATAAAGGGACCTAATTCTGTAATCAATTAGGCATCAACACTGTGTGATGTAGATGGACATAAGATAATCAGTTGTTATGAGTACATGAAGTTTGGGAACAATCAACTGGAATATGTTTAAGAAATCAAAGGCCTGAAGGTCCTGAGAGTCGCCAAGATTGAACAGTGTGTCTTCTTAGTGTGGTTAAAGGTTATGTTAAAATTTTGCAGGTGTGGAATATTAAAATAAAATGTTATAAGAGAAAGAAGTTAACGGACATATGACGGACGACGGACAACTCACCATTCCATAAGCTCTGCTGGCCTTCTTGTTTTTACTATATAAATCTATGTAAACAAAGATGGCCACTGGCAGCCATGTTTAATGTCGAATTTAAATAATGTTCGACTAGGATCAACACCATGTCATGCTGATCATTTTAGAAAAAGTCCCATATCAATATCACTTATAGTTTTCAAGAAGTAGTCGCTACAAACTTACTTTTAAAAAATCTATTTTTAGCTGTGGTGGCCATCGTGAATTACCAGCCAGCTTGAACTTTTTCTAGGATCAACTAGACATCAAGAGCAACATTCCTGTGAAGTTTCATGAACATCTGTCAAGTAGTTTCAGAGGAGTAGTCGCTACAAGTTTTTACTATATAACTCTATGTAAACAAAAATGGCCACTGGCAGCCATGTTTAACGTCGAATTAGAATAATGTTCGACTAGGATCAACACCATGTCATGCTGATCATTTTAGAAAAAGTCCCATATCAATATCACTTATAGTTTTCAAGAAGTAGTCGCTACAAACTTACTTTTAAAAAATCTATTTTTAGCTGTGGTGGCCATCTTGAATTTCTGGCCGATCTGAAATTTTGCTAGGATCAATTAATGAATGAATGAATGAATGGTGTTTTACGGCACGTCGATAGGATCAATTAGACATCAAGGATCAATTAGACATCAAGAGCAACATACCTGTAAAGTTTCATGAAAATCTGCCAAGTAGTTTCAGAGGAGTAGTCGCTACAAGTTTTTACTATATAACTCCATGTAAACAAAGATGGCCACTGGCATCCATGTTTAACGTCGAATCAAAACGATTTTTGACAAGGACCAACATCATATCATGCTGATTATTTTAGAAAAAGTCCCATATCAATATCACTTATAGTTTTCAAGAAGTAGTCGCTACAAACTTGTACTTTAAAAATCTATTTTTAGCTTTGGCGGCCATCTTGGATTTCACATCAACATGAATTTTTGCTAGGATCAACTAGACTTCATGGGCAACATTTCTGTAAAGTTTCAGAGGAGAAGTCGCTAAAAATAATTTTTTACGGACAGACAGACGGACGGACAGACGGACGACGGACACCGCACCACGGCATAACAATAAAAATCAGAAAAAAAATCCAAAAAAAAAAAACATTCAAAAAAAGAAATTCAAAAAAAATTCCAAAAAAAATAAATCAGAAAGTCTGGTAAAGTTTGGCAAAGATCAGATGCAAAATGAAGGCCCTATCGTATGAAGAGGCAAATTATAGCATTTTGAACTAAATCAAGGACATTAACTCCGCTGTTACTGGTCCGATATGGATGTTTTTCGAACTTGTCCGAGCTTTCATTGATACTAACAATCTGATAAAGTTTGGCAAAGATCAGATGCAAAATGAAGGCCCTATCGTATGAAGAGGCAAATTATAGCATTTTGAACTAAATCAAGGGCCATAACTCCGTTGTTACTAGTCCGATATGGCTGGTTTTCAAACCTGTCCGAGCTTACATTGATATTAACAATGTGGTGAAATTTGGTAAAGATAGGATGAAAAATGAAGGCCCTATCGTCTTAACGAGGCAAAATATACCAATATAGCATTTCTAACTAAATCAAGGGCCATAACTCTGCTGTTACTGGTCCGATCTGGCTGGTTTTCGAACTTGTCCGAGCTTTCATTGATATTAACAACCTGTTAAAGTTTGGTAAAGATCGGATGAAAAATGAAAGCCCTATCGTCTTAACGAGTCAAAAGTTAACGACGGACGGACGGATGACGGACAACTCGCCATCCCATAAGCTCTGCTGGCCCCTTGGCCAGTAGAGCTAAAAACCTGACTGCACGATATTTTTGACACATTTAACACTAACTGATAAGCGGTTAGTAGTAATTGTATTTGTTTTGATTGCAATTTAACATAAAACTTTTTGCATAAAGAATCAAATTAAGAAAGCGCGTGACATCTTGACAAAAGAAAATGTTGCTCGCCAAAAACAATGTATTTATGATATCAGGTAAGTACATGCCACAGAGTTCTTCTATTTAGAGAAATCATGTAAAAATATTTTAAGTTCACCCATAAACAAATTTTCCCGATAGTTTTTGTTATTGTATACCAGGGCCTTCTGTTCTTGAAACAGAAATACTTATAATTAGCATGGTACCCTGATGCAGCATTTTTAAAATAGAACTGTTTAGGATTGTTATCAAATCATCGAAGATCGCTTAATTTATTAATCTTTTGATTACATTGGACAGAATTATTAACTTCACTTGAGTCATGTAAATGTATGGTATTTTGAATTGAATATTCCGCAGGTTTACTGAATAAAACAGCAACTGAAAAAGGTTTATTTAGAAGGATTATTTAGCGCTCTTTGACCCGCGCCCTCACGCGGAGATTTTTCTTACATTTTTATATATTTATATTTTTCCGTGCTTTTTATTTCATTTATTATGTCTGATACAAATTGACGAAGTTTAGTGATACAAACTAACAATTTGAATTTACAAACTGGATTATCGCAATTTTAAAATAGCGCTATGGCGAACGCCTATTTACCGGTTGCTTTTTTCAGAGATCTAAGAAATAATGGTTTTATATTGCGAAACCAAAGATTTTGGCTAAATAAAAAATGAAAAGTTACAGTAAACCAATTAATTTTGTTTTAAAACAATAATTTTGCAATTAAAAATAAAAACTATGAACATCAAGTCAGTTAAATCGCCGTGAAACCTTGATGAGTTCTTACTGGGTTTCACCGTGATGATGACAGAGAATCCCCATATTTTAATTGCAGCGGATAAAATTTACCATCACCGCGATGAGTGAACTCTTAACAAATCGCGGGGACAAAGTCGGCATGTCCACATTGGGTGTGAATGGTCGTAATCGACGTGGCACCATCTGTATATAAATTATATAGCGGACATTCCCAAGTTTCCTTTAGTATATAATTATGTAAGCAGGTTTAAAGTCAAAATGAAATTGGACTTATAAACACATAAACTGAGGGGCTAATACTCGATAAATACTTCAAGACTGACATTTGTCCCAATTCCAACTATATTGTTGAGCTTGATGAAATATTCCTTTAGAAGCAGACATTTTTTAAACAATCTTTAGAAATTTGTATTTTTTAAAAGTGCAGTTATTTATTCTAATGACTAAGCTGCATAATTTCTGAACTATAATATATACTGAAAGGAAAAAGAAACGCGTAGAGGGTATTTCCGCTATAAAGCGTATGTTTAATATGCTACTGCTAATCGAATGGTACAGGGAGACATGAGGCCTGTCCTTTCGGAAAGGTTTTAACAGCACCGAACACACAAATGGTTACCTCTTTAAAGTTTCATTATGGACGGAATGTGCATTTGGCTCAAGCAGGTGAGCAAACTTAGCCTTCAAACGTTGCAATCTCTTAACATCATGAACATTAAACACAATAATGAAATGGCTCGACTTTTTCAAGCGAAACTTCAACATAATTTATGAATTTCGCGTAACGAAGTATACTTTGATTAAAAGATCTACTACATGAAAGAGTTGTCCTTTCTGTAATTAGACGTAGCCCCTTTTTCTACAAAACACATTGAGATATGAGGAATATTACGTGGAATTAGGTGTGCATAATAGTGTAGTATAGGCAATTAGGTGTGCATAATAGTGTAGTATAGGCAATTTTTGCGTTTCTTTTTCCTTTCAATATATGAACAAATGAATGAATGAATGGTGTTTAACGGCACGTCGACACATAAATGAAATGAAAAAATTAAGTAGTAATTAAAAATTAATGTAAATATATACAAATTAAGCTATTAAAAACAAGGAATGATATGGTAGTAATATAAACTATATATGTAAATCAACAAATGCCCGTCAACGGGTATATAAAAAGTAAATATATATACAATGTAAGAACACATTATAATGATTTATATAGTCTGATTTCTTTTAGGAAATCTAAAACAAGACTAAAATCTCTAGTATCAAATAACTCTTTCATAGTATTAACATTGTAGTACTTTTGACGCATAGGATCAAAGTCTACACATTCCAACAAGATGTGTTTGACCGTTAATGGTGCAAAGCAGGGTATACATTCTGGTAACCTTTCAGTATGTGTTCGAGGTCTAACATTGCTTTTAACAATGTCAGTCATAGCATGATGATGTCTATGTGTAGCAGTCAGCTCAATGCTCAACTTTATAGTTCTGCCACACTGGAATATCATTCCGCAGACCCATGACATGATACCCCACCCACCCAGTCACATTATATCGACAGCGGGCCAAACAGTGCTGTAACTACCCATTATATGCTGAACGTCAAGCAAAGGAGCTACTACTACTAGTTACACTTTTATAAAGCTGTTGGTATGAACCGGCCGGGGTTGGTATGAACCGGCCGGGGATTGAACCGGGATTGCAGGTGGATGCTCTACGACTAGGCCAGGACTATAAATAGATTTTTAACTGCTTGGATCGATTATAAGAAAATCCTTCAAGAGATGGTTGGCATGTGATTCTTTTCACAAACGAAAGGAGTGTGAAAAAACAAAACACACCTACCATCGAGCAAAGGATTTCCATCTAATCAAACTTAGCAATTATAATCCATTTATTACATTATAAATCAGTTAATTTATGATTTAACCGAAATTATTCCCTTTATTGAACATTATCGACAGATGACGTCCAAAGCAACACTTTACTGACGTCATGACTCAGTGTCAGTTAATTTGTGTGTGTGTGTGGAGAGTTATTAATAATAAGTGATTATGAATTTTCTTTGAATGAGAAATCCCAATCGTTCACCCGTAGAGTTGTAATAAATAGAGGATATTTGTTGGATTGGAGTGAATATAGGATTTACTTTCATCGAGAAGTGAGAAAACTTATATTAGCACGAAAATATTTGAGTTTTCTCACTTCGAGATGAAAATAAATCCTATATTCATGATAAGCCAACACATATTCTATTTATTATTTACTCACAATCTTGTCGAAACTTGTGCAGAAAGAACATAATGCTCCAAAACAATGATGTCAATAACGTCAACAACGGCATTACGTCATTTTCGGTATTTCACATGTGAAATATAAACAATGAAAATATAATTTAATCATAAAATCCACTGTTTCACTGTAAAGTATATATGCGTACCATCCCCATCTGGGTCCATGTGCTTGAAGACGTGTTCATTCTCTTCTAGGGCCTCGTCAAAATGTTCCTGCGTCTTGTCAATAATCCAGCTTTCAATCTCCGATAAACACATCTTGCCATCAGCATCGGAGTCTACCCTGGAAGGGATGGTGTGCATTTGTAAGTTTTTCTTTGGTACCTTTTAGCAGAGCCCTATAGTTTGATAAGTACACCCCTTTAGCTTGAAAGCCCTTCAGTTTTTGAGATAAGAAAACATTTATCTGACGGCTAAGGGAAAACAGGGCAAATATTGGCACTTCGCCTTCGCTCCCATGTACACATACTAGACAAGCACTGTGTCCAACACGAACACCTTTATTCAAATGACGCTGAAGGAATTCAGATTAAAAGAAACTATAAGGTTCATTCTGGTGAAATGACCTTCTGATCTTGACCTCTAGACTCAGATCCTAGATTCCAAACCTTCATTGTCATATAAACATCCTAGACAACCATTGTGCCTAATTATAAACAGTTACACCATACTTCAACTGATGTAGGAGGAGTTTAGGTTATAATGAAACAACGACAAGAAGCAACGCCTGTTGGTTCAGACGCTCAACTTTCTAGGCATTGTCTATTTATTGGAAAACAAAGTTGAACAGCAAAAAATCTGGGCCCCGTTTTATGAAACAACTTAGGACCATTTTGATCGTAAATCAATTTCTTAAATGCTTCACTTTCAATTACACTTTTCAAATAAACGAGATTTCATTTCATTTTCTTATACATGCGATATGTCTTCACTACGTGCACACATAATTGTCTACATTAAATGCTTAGGTGGAAACAGGTGAACGATTTTAAAATTTGAGACTTATCGTAAGATGTTTATTAAAACAGGGCCCTGCTTAACTGCACATTAGAATTATAGTTCTATGATAGTGAATTATAGTTCTATGACAGTGAATTATAGTTCTATGACAGTGAATTATAGTACTATGACAGTGAATTCACATTTGTGATGTTTCATTGAATTCTTTTAAGGGGTTCTGAGATGATGGCCAATTTAAAACTTACAACAGACTTTGACAAGCCTAAAGATAAAAATAAATTTAAACTTATTTGTTTAAAGTAGCTATCCCGCAACAACAGCCAAATTTTACAAAACATGTTCACTATTTCTAAACCTACTGACGACAAGGTATATATATAACGTACATATTTTGAGAATCCAAACTATATCAAACTATATAGTCACAATATAAATAGAGAATATTATGTCAGTGCCTTTTACTATCAAAAATGCTGATAATCTACATGATAAAAAGAATATTGTGTCAGTGTCTTTTACTATCAAGTTCATTAGGCTCGGCACGAAAAAGAAGAATGGCACGGCAGCAGCTGTATGAATTACTATTATTACCTATTTCTCAGAATGTTACGCTTATCGAGGATGCCGCCATGTTCTTGCTTTTTGTTTGTTTTATGACGTCTGGCAACGTTACGTGCATGACGTCAGATAACGTTACGTACCATAAACGATGAGGGATTTCGCATTGATTTGCTCTATCGGTCATTGCCTAATAAAGCAAAATTTAATAGGTCACCCCTTTATTAGGCAGAAAAGTGCATATCTGCATGATAAATGGCTTTATTCAGCAGGTCAAACACTAAATTTACCAACTCATAATTCTTTTTACGTCAATCACAGGTACTTTAATAACACGTTAATAAATCTTTACTTTTAATTGGCACATATACATTATCACGAAAATTCCACTCGTCCGCTCGTATTGACGAGTGAAATTTGAATCCGGACGAGTGAAACCCATGAATCGGTCGTCTGAGAGGACGAGTAACATTTCAGTAGAAAAAACAAACAAATAAAATAGTTCTTACATAGTTTATTAAGCGATTAAATGCAGTAAATAGTCGCAAATCTGTTTATTCGGCGATAAAATGCCATTTAAGTCAACCGGATATTGGGAAATTGACACATTTCCGTTTTGGGACATTTTAAAATGCGGCTCCCGTTCTAATTTCATGGAGCGCGAATGTTACGGTTTTGATGTCTTTCACGGGGGAAATCTTGACGAGCACTTAAGGTGACTGGGACCAGGGCCTTCAGGAAGTGGAATTGCAAAAAGTATACTGTTTTCCTGTATTGGAGTTTAACATTTTCTAATATTTTTTTTTTTTATGAGGGGAATTTTTCACAGGAAAAGGGGAAAATATATATCATGCCAGAGTAACCGTAATGACCATGATCAGACTGTAGTGAACTATAGAATATGAATATAGTCATCTATAATACTGGTCAAAGTTTCATAATTTTCATTGATTTATATAAAGAAAAAAACAACACGTTATGATGTTTCCCTTTGTTTTATTTATATATAATAGTGTTAAATGATGGTATCTGACTACTTTGACTTATGAACTTTTACAATCAGAGCAGGACGAGTAAACATCCTATAAGGACGAGTAACAATTCACGAGTATACAGTAAAATATATTTCGTCCCCTGTATGACCTGAACACCTGGATAGAGTTTTGATAAATGGTTTTGTAGGATAGGTTTGCCTTTATTTGGCAGGTTAGTTTCTTTATGTATAAAAGAGGCCATACAATTACTCGTGTAAAATTAAAAGAATGACTTGGCCCTATGCTGTTGTCTAATAATGCCAATGACGTGTGAAGTTTCAATCCATTATGTGAAGTAGTTTCCAAGATACAAACTTACAAACCACGGCGGATTTCTAACCGGAGGCCCCGGGTTCAATCCTCCGTGGTGCCACTAATTCCGTTGGCCTGTTCTTGGGCCAGACACTTTCCCTTAGCCTCGTCCGTCGGATGGGGACGTAAACCGGGCGGTCCCGTGTATCGGTCTATCCTCTGAGCACGTTAAAGAACCATAGGAATCTATTCGATAATAAGAGTAGGGCAGGTTCCTGGATTCCTATGTATACTGTGTTGATGAGCCATTAAACAACATTCAATTCAGGTTATGAGCAAAAACAGACCGACGGAGAGACGGATGGGACCGACTGTAGTATATCCATTTTTTCTTTAAAAGTATGAATATAACAATGTTCAAAGATCTGTCATAATTGGTCACGTCAGATCAACCTTTCATCTAATCAATATTCATGAGAAGATCAACTAAATTCAACCATTGAAATCGCGCGTTTCATATGCACTTGTCTTCAGATGATGTTCAAACTGAACAAACGAACATCCACATAAAACACATATATATCGGAAAAAAGATAAAGTCTCCTTGTGTTAATGCTGTGGATTGCATGATAAATTCAAAGAAATACACTAAATGACATGTTTTACAGCAAGAATACGAAGAAAATCATAGGCGCAGTCATGTTTTTTGAAAACATTCGGAACATTATTCTACCGAGATTATTGCAACATTAGGTTTTCTATATAGTATATATTAATACATTTGGCCCACTTAGCGCAGTTGGTAATGAGGTAGGCTAATGCTACTACCCGCGAGTATAATATTTTAGTGTGGGTTACGAGTTCAACCCTACGAAACGATAATTCTTTTTTTTTTGTAACGCTATTGAATTCCGTCAAACAATCTTGGTTTTATTCTGCAAATATTCAATATTATTATACCTCACTGTAAACACTCCATGTAAAATCCCCATACGCTGCCGGGTTGATATTTCACGCTATCACCGTCAACGCGTCATAGCGGGTGATATCGCAAAATATCATCCTGCTAGCTTTTTGAAAAGCTGTTCTAAAAATAGATTTTTTTTCAACAACAATTTTTTCTTCATTATCGAGTATATTAGTATATTAGGAGTATTTGTTCGGTATAATAAAATAAATATCACATCCTCTTCGCCTCAGTCGACATTACATTCTCGGGTTCATAATATCCACTGGCACCCTCAAGAGGATGTGATATTTACATCATGGTTGATGTGTTATGTTTGTCAACGCATTTTTTTGTGTTTTATAAGCTAAAAGTTACGGACGGACATATTCTCTTTTAATAGTAATCTTTCAATACCGAGCGTAGACTGCTACACAGCGTTTGACTGAATTAGATATGCGCAGTGAAGCAGTCTATAAATACCGAGCATTTTGTAGACTGAAATCTGATTGGCTAATCGTCAGGTGAATCTGACGTGACCTCCAATGCAGTGTTGTCAGATCCTAAGTAGCGTAGCATGATAAAGGGTCTGATTTTAATGAGATTGATGCTTGACAAGCAAGCAAATTGTATTAAAACAGTATAATAATACAAACTTTATAAATATATCCTTGAGTTTGGATTCGGCAACCTCTTCCAAATCATCTTCAATTTCTTCATGATTTCCCAGGAATACTTCTTTGTTGTACTCTTTGTTGATCATTCCGTCTCGTTCCAACTTCACAGCATCCAGATGATCTGGCGGCTGTAGGTCATCAACGGACAAAACCTTACCTGTATTCAACTTCACAACAACAGGTTTTGGTGTTTCTTCCGATGATTTTTCCTTTACAGGCAATTTATCTTCTGTTTGTTTTTCTTTCTGCAGTAATTCTTCTTGAGCATTAATTCTAGCATCATCAATTTTTGCATCTTCAATTTTAATGCTCTCCTTCATCTCCACAACATTTCTTGGTGGGGGTGCAAGTACCCCTGTGATATAGATTGTTGCAAATATGTAGATCAACGTCGTGGTTGTTAGCCTCATGGTGTCTATGTAGTGTCTGAAAGTAGCGAAACATTTAAATTTAAGAGAAGCAAGGTTTTACGTAAGCGTAACATGGCTGCCTGGCAGTTAAGGGGACAAGGGCTCATGAATGAGAAAAAATATTTTACTCGGCAGTCGGAACATTGTGGCCACTGCACGCTCACTTTGCCCGCCATGTGAATTTGCTTTGTAATTTATCGCATTTTTTGCGTGTAAATAATACAAAAAACATGTCTTGCTGTTACACAAAATGAAAAGGTAAATATCCTTTTAACGATTTCCGGGTGTTGTTCATGTTTTAAAAGGTTGTTATTTGTTTCGTTTTTTTTCTTCGTGTTTTGTATTTAAACCTGAAAGTGTGAAACTGCTATGAAAAACGATGACTGACACCCTGTGCAGTTTATTGTTTAATTAGGTTTTCATGCTTTTATAACATTATTGTATTATGCCAAATCTTAAACAAAAAAATCAAATTTGGTTTGATGTAGGACTTAAGTAAATCAAATAATGTTTAATTTCATTATTCGGCCATTTTGAAATATAAAAAAAATCTCCTGGATAATCATGTTCATATTTTACAGGGGTAAAAAAAAATAATTTACACTTTACTTTGATAATACCTGTCGATGATTGCAAGTTTTAAAAGACATATTGAAAAGTTGCCTCCTGTAGTTGTTTTGTGGGTTAAGACCTTAATTTCAACAAAAAACAACAAAAAGTTTTAACTTGGCCATTTTTAAAAAGAAAATCTCCTGGGTAATCATGTTCATTTTTTTTAACAGGGGTAAACCTTTCTATGCACTTTAATAGTACCTCAGTGATCCAGATAAGATGTGTATCTACATAATTACGCATATTTCTTCATCAAACAAGAGCTGCCAGAGAACAGCGCAGCTTGACTATTCGATTTTTCAGAGAATAATAAATTATATAGCTAGTATATACCATCAGAAAACAAGGCTAAAACAATGTGGGGTGGGGTTGGGAGTGCAACATAGCTATGTGTAAGAATTGACCGAAATAACACAGAAATATGGTAAAACAAAATAAAAATAAAAATATTTCGAGTTGGGTGGGAGTGGGAGGTGGGGGTGAGGGGCAAGATAGCTATGTGTAAGAATTGACAAAAACAACACAGAAATATGTAAAAAAATAAAAATAAAAATCGAGTTTCGAGTGGGGTGGGGGGGGTGGGGTGGAGAGGCAGGGAGTGGGGTGGAGGGGGCAACATATATGTGTAAGAAGCTATGTGTAAGAATTTACCAAAACAACACGGATATATGTAAAAAAACAAGAGGCCCAAGAGGGCCTGTGGACGCTCTACTGGCTCTTGAAAAGGTTTATGTATAAGGGGCCATAACTCTTTCAAATATTTTTCAACCAGAACATGGTGAAGATATACGCAACTAGGCTTGGTACTGATTGTCCCTGACAAGTTTCGCTGAAATCCAGCGAGAGGTATATTGAGAACTACTCTGTACAAAGTTAGGTATTAAAACCTTTAAGGAGTCATAACTCTGCCAAAATTCATTCAACTAAAACACGGCAATGACAGGTGCAGCTAGGCTTGGTACTGATCATCCCCATCAAGAGTCGTTGAAATGCAGCAAGGAGTTCAGAAGAGACTAATCTGGACGTTTGGCTATTAAAACCTTTAAAGGGCCATAAATCTGCCAAAAATCATTCAACCCGAATATGGCAATGATATGCACAACTAGGCTTGATACTGATCATCCTTTTCAAGTTTCGTTAAAATCCAGTCAGGGATTCAGGAGAACTAGCCCGGAAAATATTTGTGTATCAAAAACCTTTAAAGGGCCATAACTCCATCAAAAATCTGTTAACTGGAATGCCACGATGACATGCACAACTATGCTTGCTGCTGATCATCCCTGTAAAGTTTCATTGAAATGTGGGGAGGCGTTCAGGAGAACTAGTCCAGACGAGTTTGTGTATTAAAACCTTTAAAGGGCTATAACTCTGCCAAAAATACATTCAACCGGAGCACGGCAATGATTTGCACAACTAGACCTGATACTGATCGTCCTTGTCAAGTTTCGTTAAAATCCAGACAGGGGTTCAGGAGAACTAGCCCGGAAAATGTTTGTGTATCAGAAACCTTTAAAGGGGGATAACTCCACCAAAAATCTGTTAACTGGAACGCGACGATGATATGCACAACTATGCTTGGTGCTGATCATCCCTGTAAAGTTTGGTTGAAATGTGAGGAGACGTTCAGGAGAACTAGTCCGAAGTTTGTGTATTAAAACCTTTAAAGGGACATAACTCCGTCAAAATCATTCAACCAGAACACGGTGACGACATGTACAACTAGGCTTGGTACTGATCATTCTTGAAAAGTTTCACTGAAATCGGGCCAAATGAAGGCCCTTTCTTCTTAATGAGGCCAAAATATAGCATATTTCAGAAAATCAAAGGCCATAACTTCGGTGTAAATGGTCCAATCTGGCTGGTATTGAAATTTGTTGGAGCTTTCATTGATAGTAACAATCTGGTAAAGTTTGGTAAAGATCAGATGAAAAATGAAAGCCCTATCGTATTGACGAGGCAAAATATAGCATCTTTAACTAAATCAAGGGCCATAACTCCGGTGTAAATGGTCCAATCTGGCTGGTATTGAAATTTGTTGGAGCTTTCATTGATAGTAACAATCTGGTAAAGTTTGGTAAAGATCGGATGAAAAATGAAAGCCCTATCGTATTAACGAGGCAAAATATAGCATATTTTACTAAATCAAACCCATAACTCCGCTGTTCTGGTCCGATCTCGTTGGTTTTCAAATTTTTCCGAGCTTTCATTTATATTAACAATCTGGTAAAGATTGGTAAAGATCGGACGAAAAACGAAGGCCCTATCGTAATATAGCATTTTTAACTAAATCAAGGGCCATAACTCCATTGTTGCTGGTCCGATCTGGCTGGTTTTCAAACTTGTCCAAGCTTTCATTGATATTAACAATCTGGCAATGTTTGGTAAAGATCGGATGAAAAATAAAGACCCTATCGTCTTAACGAGGTAAACTATAGCCTTTTTAACTAAATCAAGGGCCATAACTCCGCTGTTACTGGTCTGATTTGGCTGGTTTTCGAACTTGACCGAGCTTTCATCGCCATTAACAATCTGTAAAAGTTTGGTAAAGATCGGATGAACAATGAAGCCCCTATCGTCATAACGAGGCAAAATATAGCATTTTTAACTAAATCAAGGGCCGTAACTTCGTTGTTACTTGTCCAATATGGCTGGTTTTCGAACTTGTTCGAGCTTTCAACGACATTAACAATTTGATAAAGTTTGGTAAAGATCGGATGAACAATGAAGCCCCCATCGTCTTAACGAGGCAAAATACAGCATTTTTAACTAAATCAAGGGCCATAACTCCGCTGCTACTAGTCCGATATGGCTGGTTTTTGAACTTGTCCGAGCTATCATTGATATTAACAATCTGATAAAGTTTGGTAAAGATTGGATGAAAAATGAAGGCCCTATCATCTTAACGAGGCAAGATACAGCATTTTTAACTAAATCAAGGACCATAACTCTGCTGTTACTGGTCCGATCTGGCTGGTTTTCGAACTTGTCCGAGCTTTCATTGATATTAACAATCTGTTTAAGTTTGGTAAAGATCGGATGAAAAATGAAGGCCCTATTGTCTTAACGAGACAAAAGTTAACAGACGACGGACGACGGACGGACGACTGACAACACACCATCCCATAAGCATCCTAAAAACAATAAACATTAAATAAAATGCGTGTAACAGGCATATTTTAAGGGCTATCAGAATTTGGGTTTCATGGGAGCCCAGGGGTTACAGGAACCAAAATTACTTAAGGAAATCAATTCCAAAATTTAGTTCAGCTAGCACAAGAAATGTAAGTGATATAGACCTGTAAACACAGCTTACATGCAAAATTTAAAAATTTAATGTGAAACAACATTTTTTAAGGCCTATCAGAATTTGGGTTCCATGGGAGCCCAGGGGTTACAGGAATCAAAATTACTTAAGCAGCCCTAACGATAATACTATAAGGAAGCTAATGGCCAAATTTGGTTGTGCTAGGGTAAGAATTGTAAGAGATATAGACTTGTAAACACAGCTTACACGCAAAATTTGATGTGAAATGGGACACATTTTATCATAATTTGGGTTCCATGGGAGCCCATGGGTTACAGGAACCAAAATTGCTTATGCAGCCCTTAAGATAATGCTATAAGGAAACCCATGAACAAATTTGGTTGTGCTAGGATAAGAAATGTAAGAGATATAGACTTGTAAACACAGCTTACACGCAAACCTTGATGTGGGACGCCGACGCCGACACCAATGCCGGGATGATTACATAAGCTCTCTTATTCTTCGAATAGTCGAGCTAAAAATGAAGTGTACCCAGCCATACTCAGTAGATGCTTATTAAATTTTTGAAGTGGTTATACTCAGGTAAACTCAAGTGCCTCCAGCAATTACTATTCGAAAAGGCCTTTTTGTTTTACACAAATTAATGCTACCAGTATTTAACAAGAGCTGTCGGAGAACAGCGCAGCTCAACTATTCGATTTTTCAGAGAATAATAAATTTAAAGCTAGTATATACCATCAGAAAACAAGGCTACAACAATGTGGGGTGGGGTGGGGTTGGGAGCACAACATAACTATGTGTAAGAACTGACCAAAATTACACAGAAATACGTAAAAAAAATAATTTAAAAATCGAGTTTTAAGTGGGTTGCGGGGGTGGGGGTGGGAGAGAGGCGGGGGTGGATGGTGGGGGGAATGGGGGTGGTGAGGGCAACATATATGTGTAAGAAGCTATGTAATAATTCACCAAAACAACAAAAAAATATAAAAAAAATAAAAATAAAAAACATATATGTGTAAGA